>APFE031330111.1:14333-98170 GCA_000404065.3 Pinus taeda | reverse complement strand
TTCTCCCCGCGTTTAAGCTCATTAAAAAATGAACGGGTAAATAACCATTGTGAATGCCTTATCGCCAGCTTTTGAGCCTTGGTTGTGTTCTCGCCATCACCTCCACTCTATTTTTAGTCGATCGTTCCCCGTCATATGATTGTTTACCCCTTCGAGGAACATCTGCGAAGAGTGATTCTGCTAGCCATCCTTGTAACACTGCCGTGATTAGAAAATTCCAAACCTTACCTGGAATCAGCTACTACCTAAAATTATCACTCGTTCCTCGAAAATGAGTCTTCTTTAAGCTCTTTTCACCTGACTCGTAAAATATGAAAAGATTGCCGAGTGATTGGCTTATCCGACTCGTTAAAAGGCATTGGAAGTGCTATGCCTACTCTAGATTTTAATCTTTTTGGACCTGAGGGATTATTACACAAAAAGATCGAGTGCTTGTCTTGTTCGGCTCGTTAAAACTATCGAAAATTATCCCTTTTGTATTATTTTGCACTTTTTCCAACTTAAGGGTTTATACAATGAAAAAGAACCTTCGGAGTCTTCTTTCCATTTTCTTTAAGACTCTCTAAAATTTAAAGAGGCCGAGTTATATTTGTCATTAAACTTGTCAAAACTAATAGCGACAAACTCATCCAACAAGACGAGAATGAGTTTCACGATTTCTAGGCTCGCTAAAATATAGCGATAGGTTCCCCCGAAGGGTGGATTATAGAACAAGCATATGTTATCCTCCTCAAGCTTGACAAAAATAAAGAGGTACTGGTCAGCAATGACTGGGGAAAATTGGGAAGAAAACAAGAAGAAACTTTATTGGTAGCAATTCGCTCTTGAACATGACACTTTCCTTCTGCATCCATGCCAGGTTGGGTTGTTCCGTTCACTGGTCTTCACCATTGGTCCATCACACCATCCATCTCTGGAGTTAACGCTACCAATCCATCATCAATGTCACCGATATGTTCAAGAGAAGTCATTCAGACAACTCACCTGAGTTGCACCCACTGCAATACATTCATGCTTCATTCCTTCATGACCGCCATCCTGAACCCCATATCATCAGTTTGTTTTAACCTCCAAAATAATTTACTTCGTTCCATGTCGTTGATGTGGGATTCATTAAGGCCCTCCAATGAGGGGTCACTTCTTGTCGACATCAGCTCATTATCCAAGAAGTTGACTTAGGAACAACCCTTTCAGTACTTTGAAGCTTGCATGCCTCAATGGCAAGTTTCTCACTTTCGGCGACAGGTTTACATCAATGGCCTTCGACCAAGAGATTTTGTATGGTGTTCGATGCCAAGTCCCTTTTTCACACCACGTAAATTGTACTGTAGTACCTTGAGGGTCATTTTCATTATTGATGATTCCTCTCATGCCTATTAACAAATTACATCATTGGATGGTAATCAGGCAATGTCTTTCCATGTTCGACTCCAAAACATTTTTCACATGGATCGACTTGTGCTTGGGGTGAAGATTGGCCGAGTTTGAAGCCCTGAGATCTAGTTTCATCCATCTGGACTGCGATATATTCAGGAATATAAAAACATCCAGTGTACATCATTGCCGAACAGATGATCATCCAAATCAAAGGATGATGTGTCCATATCATTAGTCTGTCACACAGACGATTGTATGTCCTATGTACATGAAAATGAGTTTATAAAGCTGAGCATTGGAATTCCCAGCTCAGCTAGATCATGAAAATATGTTTTCAAATAATGTATTGTATTGTATCTTATTACAGGTTGCCTCCAAGCTCAAAAAAACTTCAGATCCTCATAGTAAATCATTTCACTCGACATCAAAAATAATTAATGACCTCATGCTTTAGGGGGCAAATATTATAGACATTTTTGGGCACTTCAACCCCAATAAAAAATGTACATAAACTGAGGGCTCTTAAGTCCCTAAAAGGGTTGCTTCACTATCTAAAGGAACAAGGTCAATTGATGACATCATCTCCCAGAAGTTCTCCACTGAAAATTGCTCATAAATGGTCAAAGCTAGACCATACTAAAAGCTCCATGCAAAGGGTGCAATGCATATCACCTTCCAAATGTACAGGGTGCGATGCATACTGTTTTGCTCCTCTGTAGGGTGCGATGGTCAGGAATGGACAAATGGAAGGGACCAAAATGCGAGGTGGAAGATCATGGAATCTTCCAGAAGCTTCCCCTCTAACACTTGCCACTCCATTTTCGACCAGGGATGAGTAAGAGATCTTCATTTTCCAAGTGGAAGCAATAAATATCAGAGAGAAGACACTAATCAAGATCCCAAAAGATGACTCACCTCTCTGTAATCATCTATATATGGATCCCTCATCACAGAGATCCAGAGGCTGGAATTTTGTAACTTATAGAGAAGTGTTGTTTGTATTCTGGTGTACATTCACAGTGTTGGGTGATTTAGCTTTGCTTGAGGTGAAGAAAGGCTTCTTAGCTGGAGGATGATGCTGGGTCAGAGCTGCTCATGGTTGTAATCCTCTTGCTACTTTTTATCTGAATAAAGCTATTCTTGTTTCCTTCCATATTCTTGTGTACTGTTTATATATGCTTGTATATGGTTAATGTACATCTGATCCTGCATTATTTATGAACTTAGATCCTTGTTTCTTGCATAGTAGTATGTTGTTGTGATTCTATAGGTCCTTTTGAAGCTGAGCAGACAAAGAGCGAGCGATAAAACTCTATCAAGAAGGAGAGGGAATCGAGCGCAAGACTCAGGTTGGTCCTCTTGGTTCTCCTCTCATCTATTTTCATAAAAGGAATCAATAACAGACTTTGATTGTTTGTTTCTAAGATAGCCACCCATCTTAGTGGGAATAGCAGCATTCGTTTGGACACTATTCCCATATAGCAAAATGGTGACTCCACTCGGGAGCGACTAGATTACTTGTTAGCCTATCTATCCTTGTTTCTTTTATAAACATACAGATGGAGCCTGAAGTCAAGCCAGCTAGCCTTCAAACTGCATTTTTCATAAAAATGCAAAGTAGATCAATGCTACTTTAGTCAATCTCCAGGTTTTTGTTTATAAATTAAACAATAGATCTGCAAGCAATCTAATTGCCCGGAGTAGTGGCTTTAGTAACCTCTTAAATCACCCCTGTGTTTTTACATACATTGATCTATACTTACTCAGCTGAAACACCTGAACTAAATTGAAAACTATTAGTAAAGTCTCGTTCAAATTCTACTGTAACCATCGCACCCTTCCTTCAAGGCAGCCTGTATGCATCGCACTTCCCGAATGGAGTAACTGCGCTGCATACTGAGTTCACTATGTAACAGGTGCGATGGTTAGGGAGGACTGATTTTACCCTCTGATTGTGGATTTTTCTCATTGTTTTTAGTCTTATTCAAGAGTTTTTGCTATCTGTAATCAGTGTACTTCTGTGAATACCCCCTTCTCTAGCATTATTCCGCCTCCTTAGTGCAAAGAACTATACACGTTTTTTATGTATTATGCATTGTTTTAGTTCTCTTTTGCAAAAAATAACATAGTGAAATTGTCGTCTCTAGATCTGAAAGTGTCGTAGCTTTCGTTTTCAGTTTTAGAAAGCAATCCCATTGTTTTAGATAGTTGATTATACGGTTATTATTGCATAGAATTCGAATTACTAGTTTTAAAGTGTCGAAAAGAAATTTCCATTTCAAAATCGCAAAGTGTCTCTCTTGTTTTCACTTCGTTTTGAAAAAAGAATTTTGTTGAGTACAGTCGCTTTAAAAGTAATTCAGTTTCGCACATAGTTTTCTTAGTGTCCCACATGTATCATGTCGATGAGTTGCTGGAAAACTCTGGGGTCTCCATCTTTGTCGCGATAGTCAACAACATTAAAAGAATTTGACGGACGAACGTACACCCTGTATGGGATACTAAATAACTTGCAAGTCGAACTGGGGGGCAAAACAGTAGAAATCGATGTTGAAGTCATCGACGGAAATCTTGATTACAACATCCTACTAGGAAGACCCTGGATATATGCCATGGCAGCTGTTGTGTCGACCTACTTCAGGAAAATTGCATTTCTTTCCCAAGGAGGAATTACAATCATCGACCAACAAACTTTTCTCCCCAACAGTTCGCAAGTTACGGGAAGAATTCCAATGATCCACGGAAGCCCTAGCATGCTTCATAATATCGGAGTAGGCCTACTAAAACACCCTACGTTAATGGGAACCTTTACCCTATCGCCTCCTACCAATTTGGCGGAAGTGGCTAATGTAGGAACCTACAATATGATATCTTCCATTCAAAAGATGTCAGAAAACGATGTTAAAATGGATCATTCACAGGTTTTGCCTCTAACCCCACTGGAAATATTATAGCAATCAATGTTCTCAGCATGGGAGGCAAACCGACATCGACACTCATCTAGCGTTTGGATAGATAGGTCTAAGGAATATGGCAACCCTTCAGATCCTTGGTCACAAGTACACCTTACAGACGAAGGAATCATTCAATCGATGATGATTGATGGGGCACCATGGGAAGATCACCACCATCATTCCCATCTTCCGACTTGGAAAGAAGATAATTCCGGTGACCTACACCATCCCTCAGTATTTCAATTTCTGATGAATACTGTAAACACGGTGGATTCCGAGAGAAACCTATCCAATATCGAAGAGACTATTGCCATAAACATAACGACCAAAAAAAATGTTGTAGAGAACATTCATGTTGGCAAATATTGTTCTTCTTCCGAACTGGAAATATATAGCACTCTCTTTCACGAGTTTAGAGATGTCTTTTCTTGGTCATATGATGAAATGCCAGGTATCGACTTGAGCATAGTTGAACAAGAAATTAAGATGTATCCAGATGTCAAACCAGTATGAAAACGGCTAAGGCAGGTGCACCCCAAGAAAGCCATTGCCATCAAGGCAGAAGTTGAAAAACTCCTCCATGCTGGTTTCATTTACCCCGTTCCTCGAACCGATTGGGTATCGAATATTGTTCCTGTGATGAAAAAACAAGGAACGATTAGAGTGTGTGTTGATTACATGGATGTAAATCAAGCTTGTCCGAAAGACAACTACCCTACACCCTTTATCGACCAGATAATTGATGAATGCGCCAGATGTGAAATCTTTTCATTCATGGATGGATTTTCCGAGTATAATCAAATAAATATCCGCCCATAGGACCAGTCAAAGATTGCATTCATTTGTCCGTGGGGCACATTCGCATATCGCAAGCTACCCTTTGGTTTGAAGAACGCAGGGGAAACTTTTAAGAGAGAAATGAACTATGCTTTCCATGACATCAAAAACATTATTCAACCTTATCTCAATGATTTCCCAGCTCATTCGCGAAAGCAGACCGATCATCCGCGCCATTTGAGAGCAATATTTCTACGTTGCCGACACTACAAGATAAGACTCAATCCGTACAAATGTGTGTTTTGTGTCAGTTCTATTCGTTTACTTGGCTTCGTTGTCTCAAAGGATGGGATTCATCTCGACCCTTGCAAGGTTTAGGCAATCATCGATTTGCCTCCACCTTTAAGCCTGGTTTAGATTCAGGAACTCCAAGGGAAAGCAAATTTCCTCAGGAGGTTCATTCCAAATTACGCTAAACTTGCTAAAGGTTATACTCGTATTTTGAAAAAGGATGTACCCTTCATTTTGGACCAGGTCGCGCATGCTTCCTTTGATGATTTAAAGAAATCTCTAATACAAGCATCATTAATGTATGCTCCTGATTATCAAAAAGACTTTAACCTGTATCTGGCTGCAGCAGATAAGACCATAACAATGGTTTTAGTTCAAGAAGACAATGGAATTGAACATCCTATATATTATTTAAGCCAAAACTTAAATGACACGGAAATGAAATACTCCTACGTTGAAAAGCTAGCCCTCGCAGCTGTTCAAGCAATACAGAGATTTCAACACTACGTCCTCTTTAGAAAAACTACCATTTTGTCAGATTGCAACCCCATGACTTATATATTGTCGCGACAGTTGCTGGGGGAAAAGTATTCGAAATGGATAGCGATTCTCCAAGAGCTTAATTTGGAATTTAAAAGATCCAAATCAAAGAAAGCCTTGGTATTCATGGAGTTACTATGCGATCTCCCATCGTTGTCCAACGCTGCAACATCCGAAGAAGCAATCGTGGATGAAAATTTGTTTATGATATCTTCAAGCGATTTGTGGTACGGAGATATAATCATTTATCTCCAGACACAAACATACAGGTCTAATACCTCGCGCTCCGAACATCGACATATTTGATACCAAGCAAAAGACTACGTGATCATCGGTGATACTCTTTATATCATGGTATCGATACAGTTCTGTGGAGGTGCCTCACCCTTGAGGAGGCCGAAAAAGTCCTGAATGACTGCCATTTAGGCGCATGTGGTGGGAATCAACTTGGTTATGCTACGACGCAAAAAATTTTGCGAGCAGGATACTTCTGGCCAACAATGTTCAAAGATTGCATAATCGCAGTTAGAAGTTGTCATGCTTGCCAAATCTTTGATAGCAAAACGAGAAGACCACCCACACCGCTGCAACTAGTAGTAGCTGTTGGGCCATTCGCCAAATGGGGCATAAATTTCATGACATGTAACCCCACCTCGACCGGGGGGCATGGTTACATAATAGTCACGGTGGACTATTTTACCAAATGGGCCGAGGCAATGCCTACATTAAACAACAGTGGTGAAACGGCTACCCTTTTCTTTTTCAATCACGTAGTCTCCAGATTCGGTGTTCCACAGGCCATAGTCACAGATCATGGATCACATTTTCGCAATCACATGATGGTTGAGTTGGCTGCCAAATTAGGACTGTTCCACGATAGCTCTACTCCGTACTATCCGCAAGCTAATGGACAAGTTGAAGCAATCAACAAAGTCCTAAAGCACATGCTGCAAAGGATGATCGGAGTCCACAAACGGGATTGGCACCTAATCCTGTACTCAACCTTGTGGGCATACCGGAAATCGGTAAGAAATGCAACCGGATTCACACCTTTTCAATTGGTGCACGGTCTCAAAGCAATCTTACCGGTTCAATGTGAAATCTCATCCCTCAAACTCGTAGTCGACCTTCTCCCCGAAACCTCAGAAGAAGAGGCTCGTTTCTTGGAATTAATCCAATTGGATGAAACTCGTCGTGATGCAGCTTCGGCTAACGAGGCTCATAAGAAACGAGTCAAAGCACAGTTCGACAAGAATGTCAAACCTCGCGTCTTCTCAGAGGGTGACCTAGTGTTACTTTATGACCAGGAATCCGATAAATTGGTAGTAGGAAAATTCAAATCGTTATGGATGGGTCCCTATATTGTTAAATGAGTATTAGAAAAAGGAGCCTACGAGTTAATGGACTATGATGGGATTCCACTGGTGCAACCTCGCAATGGGTTGTACCTCAAACACTACTATGCTTGATCTCGCATAGTAGTCCTCACGCTTTTGTTACATTTTTGTTTTCGCCAAGAGCATTTAATTTGGTTAAGTAATTTACTTTTTGCATTCGTTGCAGATGTCGAACCTACAGGAATCGTTTGTCGGATATGCCGACGGGGCAAGTCGTAGCTCACGGAATCTGTCTTCTGCGGCATGGGCCATTTTCAATCCCAGTGGCGAGTTAGCTAGACTCACAGCTCATCATTCTACAACTCACCGACATCTATGTTGTACGAAATCCAGCTATCTATTGCATGTTCCTAAGGGTCAAAATTTTGGAAAGACAGTTTGATTTCATCCAATATCAACATATTTCCAAAAGTTTAAACACATTAACAGACTCATTGGCAAATTATGTGTTAGATAGACATTTGCGACATTTATAAAAAGAAGCATCACATCAATATATGCAGCAGGATCATGTAACTGAACCAAAATAAAGCTCCGAAAATCAAAAATATATTCCATAACTGTTTATAGTTTGTACATAATGTTCTGTAACCAAGACAAAATTAGTCAAATGACCAAAAACTCAAGAATGCTAGGGGGCACCCTAGCCTAACGATGCTGGCGACAACAAGTCACTACATGTGCAATCATGCGTAAGAGCCTAATCCATCGGCTCGACACTCTAGTAGTATGTCGTTTAAATTGGTGGAACTGGGCAACATCTGCATGAACACATAAGTTTTGATTAGTCTTGATCATAAGAATATAAGAACATTATAAACAACAATGAACAAAGATATGGTCAGAAGAAGATTACCCATGGAACCCCACTGCTCTCCAGCCGGCAGCGCCAAATCCGGATCACCTCGGAAATCCATACCAGCATATGGGAACCTGACATAAACCATCTCCTGACGGTCAAACCACTCAAAGAAGGTCTCATAAAAAGGAATCTGGGACTGACCAACATGTCGAGACATGAGATCGACCCATCTCTGCATCCTTGGTTCGGTCGGTGGAGGTAGGCCAAGTGATATATACTGTGCCTGCATCAGTGGGATTCGCTCCAAGGTGAAAGCAGTCAAAATAGAACCATAACCAAAGTTTTTTGATCTGCCGCTCTTCACCTTGGTCAACTGTTCCTTCATCACAAAAAGTACTGCATCACACCAATTGAACACCTTTGGTTCAAGGCATTCCAAAGCATACTTCATATAAGATCTGTTAGCTATATGAAGAGCAGAACTACCAGCCAGTCTAGCAAAAGTAAACAGGATGGTCCGCAAGGGCCGGTCAGTGACATCTCGGATGTTGATCTTTCCGTCCGCACTCGGCTGAGATCCCTCTCTGCAATGCCGACGAATGTACTCCCTTACAGACTCACTCCCATGGGCGGAACCTGATAAAGAGAGAGGGGCACCATGCCTTGATAAGCCGGTCAGAAAGTAGATGTCCACCACTATCAAGGGGATCGATTTGCCCCTAATCTGGAATACCTGGTTGATAGGATCCCAAACATTGAGGAAATACTGCAACAAACTAATTTGTTGCCTCATGCTCGAGATACAAAAAAACTTCACCAAGCCACAATTCCATAATGCAGCTATTGTGCCCGGATCATGTAAAGCAACAACGTCCTCTTCTTCATGCTCACGTTCTCGCCATGTGACAACCATTTTCCTCCGATGAATCTCTGAAAATCAAACAAGGGAAGAGTCTTGATCTTCATTTGGTGAAAACATGCAAAAATTTCATGAGGAAACCATGCAAAAATTTTCCTCCCTACGCCCATCGCACCCCAGCAAGTGTTCTAGGAGTGATGCATACTGACTAGTCAGTGGAGACATCAGTATGCATCGCACCTTTCGACTAAGGAAGGGTGTGATGATCCTAGGGTGAGTTCTTCAAACCCCAGGGGCTCAGCAGAACAGGGAAATGAGCTCAAAGTCCAAAATGAAAGGCATGTAAAGAAAGAGCACAAGTTTAGCTCCTACTTGGTCCGAAAGGCGTCGAGAATCGTCCACAGAATCTCCCGGAATATGCCGGTGAAAATCAAGGGGGAAAAGCACCTCCAGAGCTCCAACAAACCCAATTCAAATGAAATGGTAAAATGAGAGGTAAAAATTCACTTTTAATTTACTATGCACGTAATTCAAGTAAAATATTAGTGTTTTGACTCATTTATCATACATATGTTTTCATTTCTAATCGGGTTGATGAAGCAGATGAACAGGTAGTACTATCTTTGAAATAACAAAATGTTAAGGGTAAATAAAAAAATCAATGACCATCATGGCGAGCAATGTTGTTGTAGAGTTCAAGCTCGTTAAAAAATAAACTCTCCACGAGCAGTTTTAGCGCATAGTTCAAGCTCGTTAAAAAAATAAACATAAGTCATGAGAAAGTGTTTCTCCTCGCGTTTAAGCTCATTAAAAAATGAATGGGTAAATAACCATTGTGAATGCCTTATCGCCATCTTTTGAGCCTTGATCGTGTTCTAGCCATCACCTCCACTCTGTTTTTAGCCGATCATTCACCCCCATATGATTGTTTACCCCTTCCAGGAACATCTGCGAAGAGTGATTCTGCTAGCCATCTTTGTAACACTGTCGTGATTGGAAAATTCCAAACCTTACCTAGAATTAGCTGCTACCCAAAACTATCACTCGTTCCTCAAAAATGAGTCTTCTTTAAGCTCTTTTCACCTGACTCGTAAAATATGAAAAGATTGCCGAGCGATTGGCCTCTCCGGCTCGCTAAAAGGCATTGGAAGTGCTATCCCTCCTCTAGATTTTAATCTTTTTGGACCTGAGGGATTATTACACAAAAAGATCGAGCGCTTGTCTTGTTCGGCTCATTAAAACTATCGAAAATTCATCCTTTTTGTATTATTTTATGCTTTTTCGGACTTAAGGGATTACATGACGAAAAAGAATCATTGGAGTCTTCTTTCCATTCCTTTCAGACTCTCTAAAATTGAAAGGGACAGAGTTATCTTTGTCGTTAAACTCGTTCAAACCAAATAGCGACAAACTCACCCAAATGGACGAGAACGAGTTTCACTGTCGCTAGGCTCGCTAAAACATAGTGACAGGTTCACCCGAAGGGTGGATTATAGAACAAGCATATGTTATCCTCCTCAAGCTTGACAAAAATAAAGAGGTACTGGTCAGCAATTACTGGGGAAAGTTGGGAAGAAAACTTGAAAAAGCTTTATTGGTAGCAAGTCGCTCTTGAACATGACACTTTCCTTCTGCATCCAAGCCAGGTTGGGTTGTTTCGTTCACTGGTCATCACAATTGGTCCATCACCCCATCCATCTTTGGGGTTAATGCTACCAATCCATCGTCAGTGTCGCCAATATGTTTAAGAGAAGTCATTCAGACAATTCGCCTGTGTCTCACCCACTGCAATACATTCATGCTCCATTCCTTCATGACTGCCACCCTGAACCCAATATCATTAGATTGTTTTCACCTCCAAAATCATTTGCTTCATTTAGTGTCGTTGATGCGGGATTCGTTAAGGCCCTCCTGTGACAGGTCGCTTCTTGTCGACATCAGCTCATTATCCAAGAAGTTGACTTAGGAACAACCCTTTCAGTACTTTGAAGCTTGCATGCCTCAATGGCAAGTTTCTCACTTTTGGCAACAGGTTTATGTCAATGGCCTTCGACCGAGAGATTTTACATGGTGTTCGATGCCAAGTCCTTTTTCACACCACGTGAATTGTACTGTAGTACCTTGAGGGTCATTGTCATTATTGGTGATTCCTCTCACACCTGTTAACAGCTTACATCATTGGCTGGTAATCAGGCGATGTCTTTCCATGTTCGACTCCAGAACACTTTTCACATGGATCAACTTGTACTCCAAGTGAATATTAAACGATTTTTGAAGACCCAGATCTAGTTTCATCCATCTGGGCTGCGATATATTCAGGAATATAAGGACATCAAGTACTGCCGAACAGATGATCATCCAAATCAAAGGATGATGAGTCCAAATCATCAATCTGCCACACAGACGATTGTCTATCCTCTGTACATGAAAATTTCTTTATAAAGCTGAGCATGGGAATTCCCGCCTCAGCTAGATCATGAAAAAATGTTGTCAAAATAATGTATTGTATTATATCTTATTACAAGTTTCCTCCCAGCTTGAAAAAACTTTGGATCCTCATAGTAAAGCATTTCACCCGACATCAAAAGGATTAACGACATCATGCTTTAGGGGGCAACTGTTATAGACATTTTTGGGCACTTCAACCCCAATCATAAATGTCCATAAATTGAGGGATCATAAGTCCCTAAAAGTGTTGCTTCACTGCCTAAAGGAACAAGGTCAGCTGATTACATCATCTCTCAGAAGTTGTCCACTAAAAACTGCTCATAAATGGTCAAAACTGGACCATACTGAAAACCCAGTGCACAGGGTGCGATGCATATCACCTTCCGAGTGTACAAGGTGTGATTCATACTGAATTTCTCCTCTGTAGGGTGTGATGGTCGGGAATGGAAAAATGGCAGGGACAAAATGCGAGGTGGAAGATCATGGAATCTTCCAAAAGCTTCCCCTCTGACACTTGCCTCTCTTTTTTCGACCAGGGATGAGTAAGAGATCATCATTCTCCAAGTGGAAACAGGAACTATCAGAGAGAGGACACTAATCAAGACCCTAGAAGATGTCTCACCTCCCTATAATAATCTATATACAGATCCCTCATCACAGAGATCTAGAGGCTGGAATTTTGTATGTTATAGAGAAGTGTTGTTGGTTTTCTGGTGTACATTCATAGTGTTGGGTGATCTAAGCGCTTTACTTGAGGTGAAGAAGCTTTCTAGCTGGAGATGATGCTGGGTTAGAACATATGGGCTGTAATCCTCTTGCTAAGCTTTCATCTAATAAAGCTATTCAACGTTTCCTCCATATTCTTTGTACTTGTTTATAAAATGCATTTGTATGGTTAACACACATCTGGTCCTGTGTTATTTATGAATATAGATCTTTGTTCTTCGATAGTAGTATGTTGCTGTGATTCCACAAGTTCTCTTTGAAGCTGGGAAGATGAAGAAGAAGCGACAAAGCTCTATCAGGAAGGAGAGGAAATCAAGTGCAAGACTAAGGTTGGTCTCCTTGGTTCTCCTCTTATCTATTTTCATAAAGGAAAGTGAAAATAGACTTTACTTGTTTGTTTCTAAGATAGCTACCAGTCCTAGTGGGAATAGCAACATCCGAGTGGACAGTATTCCCGGTAACAACACTTCATCATCCATTGCTTGGGGTAGTCAAACTCTAGTTTCTCCTTCATAAATTTGTGTAAGCTACTGATGAAGCACTAAATTTTAGCCTTTTCCTCTTGCATGTAAGGCACATAACGTAGCAAGTAGGTGAATCGTGTCACATATTCATCCATGGTTAAGGTTCCCAATCTTAACTCATGAAACTCTTTTGCCTTTTTGTCGTAATAAAGTTCAGTTCAATACTTGTCTTTGAAATTCTTTTGGAATTCGTTCCATGTAACCTTCTCTTCATCGATTCTCCTTATTGTTTTGATTTCTTCCCACCACAGGGTGGCCTTACCCCTTAACTGATAAACTGCCAATCGTGCCTTCAGTTTATCTGTGTACTAATAAATATGAAAATATTTTCCCATGTCAATTGGCCAAGCTTCAGCTGCTTCTTCTAATTCCCCTTCAAAGAGTGATGGCTTAATCTTTTTAAATTGTCCTTGCAATTAATTTTTTTGTCTTTTGGTTTTGTGCTGGTCGGAGACATTGTTTGAGCATCCTTCTTCATCTTCCCCATGTTTTTCAATTGAATCAGCATTTTCCTCTCCATGCTAAGTCGTTGGGGTATTCTCCTGGTCCTCAACACTGGGATCTAGATGTCATTGATTATGTTAATTAGACAGATTTCTGAGAATTTCTCCTATTCTAAGCACAGTCATTCATTGTCTGTTCTTAAATTCGTCATTTCAGCACGCAACTCCTGAATAGTTTCGAGTAACACCACATTATCTTAATGGGATTCCTCACCTAGTTGTATCAAAATATCAGGATTAGCATTCACATACGTTGTTTCGGGCAGGTTGGGTGGTCCTGGGTTCCTCTGCATTCAAACCCTTTTCTTTAATTGATGTGGTCTCTGTGTTCACACATACATTTATTTAGTTAATTTTTTTTTTTAAAGAACACATTCACTTCCAATATATATCTATTCCCAAAGAGTCTTAGTGTACGAACCTGATCTCTGCTACCATTTGTAACAACTAAATAAGAAACTTATGAAATATATAGGAAAAAAAATTTACCTATACACATATCCAACCTTGGATAAAGGACCTGTCATAGCTTACGAAAGTATTAAATGTATTTAAGGTTTAAGTCCGTGGAACCGGATAAAACTTATATGTAATTCATGTGATATTACAATACACAGTTAACGAAATTGGCATGGAGATTTTGTTTTTTTGGTTTAATGTGCACATGGTCCCTGCCTAGACTTTACCGAGCTCACTCTTATATGCAGAAACACACGACAAGAGGATAGATCAGGAGGTTGCATGCACCTTCCAACATGTTCCACTAGCTTGCGATAATTGTCCTGCTTTGTGCCCGTTGATCATGGCCAGACGATCTGACGACGGAGGGGGTTTAGGGTTTAATCCCGTAACTAACTTTTCATGCCCGACAGCTGGTAGACTCATTGTTGTCATTTCGAGTTTTCTTGCTACTATGCGATGGTTTCGATTAATGAGGGCTTTCGTTCGACTATTGAGCTTTTTGTGGTTTGAGATGGTAGTGACGATTAGCCCTGCGGTGGAAAGTATCCCCAATGAACTGATATAACATGGTTTCATTTGTCTACATAGTATGAATTCAGTGTCTACTTGGGGTTTCTATCTGGTACCAAGTTTAATGGTTCGCCTCCACTGCAGAGGGATGGTTTGAGGGGCTTATGATATAACTAGGAACACTATGTTCCAAGGTCCATTTCTGAAAGGTAAATCCCTCATCAGCATAATCCCAAATTTTGAAAATCTTTGTCTTCTTTTTGCTAAAAGTTTTTATATTTTAATTTGTTTCTTTCTTTTCTTAATTAAGATTGCTCACTATTACACAGGTGGGCTATGCAAAGAGGAGCCCCTCCCAACTCAGGTAAAATCTCCTCCTTTGGCATTGTTCTGTTAGCATATGTGGTAGAATCGAACGCATATTCACTTCATTGCGTTTGGCTTGTGTAAGAGGTACTCATACATAATTTCTCAGATAGTTATTTGAATAAGACCGCTACCCTTAAAGGCTTAAGAGCTTATGACGTCCATGTTTATTTATAGGTTGGATATTTTACTTATGGTGCATGAAATTAAGTTATGAACGTGTTTACTTATCCGGAAATTAAGGTAGAGTCATAAATATTTATCAATATACAGGAATAGGTTGAGTACTATGCATGTCACCTACAGTTTTGTGAATGCTCCAGATTTAATCGACTGAGGGTTTTTGGGGTTTCTTCTTTGTTGTAGTGTTTTAAGCTATTTATACACAAGATAGTTCTTTTTTTAAGTTCTGGTGATTTCAACACGCTCCGACTATCAAGAACATTTCAAAATGTAGCTATGTGCTTTTAATTTGCTAATGTGAAACTTATTTAGTCTATTCTATTTGGCATATTGTTTAAAAGGTCTGTCATATTGTTTTTAAAAGGCAATGTAGTAATTTCTTTTTGAATTGAATGCTAGGCTGAGAATACCTCTGTTTTTCCTAGCACAAGGTATTGGTTGTTTCGTTCGATTTCTCTAGAACAATCCTATTTAAGATTAAATATTTCTATTTTACTACTGTAATAGCATGCGGTTTAATATTTAGTTCATTTCTACAGAAGTTTGATGTTTGATAACATGGTTTATATATATATATATATCTATATATATATATGACTGTTGGTTTAATGTTAGAGATAAATTCCGCTAAAACCAGTGGTGTTTCCTACCGACCATTCTACAAAACTCTTGTATATCTCATACAGAATATTTTGATGTTGTATTATAATAAAATACCCTTCATATTCAAGAGAATTTGATTGTTTAACCATTGAATGATTTTCCCATAATGAATTATCTACGATTTCATTTGCGAAACTAGTAATTCCTATTTTCTGTAATAATGCACTTTTAAGGAATTACATTCCTCAGATTGCTCTGTTAACATCATTTCAAATTGAGAAATTCTACTTTATCATTAGATTGATTTCCACAATCCAATATTAATTTATAATGAAACTTTCTATCATACTTATATGTTCAATGCTAGTAACCTTAGTATCCAAACACTTCTAGAAAGTCTCTCCTCCGAGCCACGAGCCTGACAATTACAACCAGACCCCCCCTGAGCACTTTTCTAGCCACAGTCAAGTACCTTAGGCCTCTGGACTCTGTCCTGCCTCAAGTTGAGTACTTTCACTGACTGTTTTTGAGACTTTTCCCACTGGTTTATTCCACCCAGCTCTAGGATAGTTCTCTTGGACCCTTTTTTTCCCCATCTAAATCTCCCTTCAAGGCAGATGGGTAATTGTCTTTGTAACTGTTTCTTTAATTAATGTAAACACTTTCTATTTTGGTTAAAGTATCTAGATTCCTAATTACAAATAATTTAGGTAACCAAATATATGTTTTTTGGCCTATGAGCCTTGTTGTAACTATTTCTTTCAATTAATGTAAACAGTTTCTATTTTTGTTAAAGTATCTAGATTCCTAATTACCAATAATTTAGGTAACCATATATATGTTTCTTGGCATTCGAGCCTCAATCATTTATTATTTAACAACATAAGGTAGTAAAACTAAACTAATAAATCGTAAAGATCAACTTAGTAATCACAGTACATTTTAGGCATCGTGGGGTGCTACAGAAAAATAAAAACTCATTAATTTTTTTTTACCTACCATGAAAAGGTATATTAAAAAATATGTGAAAAATATTTTTTTTTGGGTGCAATTCAACAATAAATTTTGGAGTCATCTACCGAGGTGGTGGAATTCGGGCAAAAAAAAATTCAAAAAATCTTGTAGAGGCAGTGTTTGAATCGTGTTTTTGATGGTGGAAATGGATTCAGCACCATCAGAAACTTCTAGGACATCTAAATATTTCTGTAACTTTCCACGCAACTCCTCCGCCTCATTAAACTACCGCATAAATTTTATTATAACATTGCAAATTTATTTTCTTAAAATGTTTTTTTTAAAATGCATAAATAATTAAAAAAAGGATATTTAAAAAGATTAAAAAAAATCAAATAATTATACATTAATTTATTTTTATATATAATAAAAAATTTCGTGTGAAAAATAAAATTTCACCTTTCTTCTTTGATTTATTTTTAACTTTCTTTATTCTTTCTCTAAACCAAAAATAAGGTATAAAGTAAAAGCTCATTAATTCACGATTATATAAAAGACATATAATTCATACGTATAAAAAAAACAGGTGTGCCTAAAGAGATGGGTAACCAAAATAATTAGTTAAATAAAATGAAGCAGGTGTGCCTAAAGAGATGGGTAACTGAAAAAATTAGTTAGATAAAATGAAGCAACTGTTTTCATATTAATTTTTTAATATAAAATAATCGGGAGCAAATTTGTAAAATAAAATGAAGCACCCGTTAGAGACCTGGGGCTCATCGATCTGTTTTCCCCTTTCATCTCCCATAAAGTAACTTTAATAAACTAAATGCTCATTAATTTACAGTTGCACAAAGGGTATAAGATTCAATAGGAAATGACACGTGTGCCCTAAAGAGACAAGGTCAAAATTAAAATGAACCACGTAGCACCGGGTTGTTACACCATTCTTCATATTAATTTTTCATATGAAATAACAAGAGGCGGACTTTAAAAATTATAAAATGTAAAATAAAGCCATGGCACAAAGTGAACTTATATATCTTGACGTGAAGCACAAGTAACGTCTCATGACTGGTGATAGAGGTCCTCCTTGTTGTAGGCGTTTTGAAAGTGGCCATTGATTCGGTGTTGGACATCACTCTCTTTCTGTGACTTGTGACTTCATGAATACACTGGCTCTAACAATTTTCTTCTATATCTTTCTGTCACATCTATCAAAAGGATAATATTTTGGTTTATCAGCTTTCCAAGCGGGGTGTCTCTGCTTCGGCTAATCTATTTCATTTTGATGGCCTGGTTAAGGGCATTGCCACCAGCTTCAACACCTTCCTTTTTTAAGTGAAGGTCTTTTTGCTTCTCTGTTTTTCCTTTTACTTTCCTGGTTTTTGTATTTGCTAGTGGATCCTTGTTTTCTCTATTTTTTAGCTGCGGGTTCTTTCTCTCGGCTTCCCTATTGTCTGGCCCAGACAGCTTGACAGTTTTCTAGGTTTTTTTTCTGTGGTTTCTTGCTATCTAGAAGGGAGGCTTTCCACTGGTTTATCTAGCTTTAGATTATCAGTTGTTATCTTAATGCATTGTTTTTTTCTGCATCTGGTTGTAAAAGGAGTAATAAAGACTCAGGAATATGTAACCTCTTTGTTTTCCTAATGAAATATGTTTTTTTTCCACTGAAAAATAAATGGCCCTAATAAAATTGTTTGGGGCTCATTGATTTGTTTGCCGCTTTTATCTCCGACAAAGTTTTGAAACTAGATTTTGATTCTCATAAGCTTTAGAGATATTAAGAAATCAGGTATACTGTAGGCTTTCACGTTTTCTTTGATTTCGAAATTGCAGAAATTTCTTTGAACTTTAGTTATATTTGCATTCATTTTGTTTTGCTGGTTGAAGTTTCAAAATTCTTTAAAGATTATGGGACATTTCTTATTTTAATATAGTCTACTTCATCTGAAGTCCAAGTGTTGCAGTGGCAATGAAGTCCAAGCAAGCATGGGACACCCTCTAGACAGCCTACCAAGCCATGGCAAAAGTTAATAAAGCAAAACTGCAAATGTTGAGAAGATATTTTGAAACATTTTGTATGAAAGAGTCTGAGAATGTGGACTCATTTCAAACACATGTTATTGGGTTGGTTACTCAAATTAGATCTCATGGTGAGACATTTGAAGAAAGGAGCATCGTTGAGAAAGTTTTGAGAAGTTTTCCAACAAGGTTTGATGCCATTGTTTTGGCAATAGAAGAGACAAAGGATCTCTCAAAGTTTTCAGTGGATGAGCTTCATGCATCACTGCAACAAGCTTCTCATTGGAGCATGCTTTCAAGGCAAAAGTTTCCTTTGGTTAAGGTCGAGGCAGAGCAAGATCATATGCTAGAGGAAGAGGAAGAAACCCACAGAGAGGTGGAAGAAGCAGCCCTTCAAGCACAAGTGGAAGTGGGAGTAATCAAAATCCAAGTAAGGGCCCAGGCCAAAATCAAGCACAAGGTCAGAGGTATGATAAATCTCAAATTCAAATCTCAAGTTCAATGTCATCACTGCAAGAAGTATGGTCATTATGAAAATGAATTTAGAAAGAAGAAATATGACATTAGTAACAAACCAAGTGTAAATTTCTAAAAAAAAAAATTAGAACCATGATAGCATGTTTTTAGATTTTAATGTAGCACAAGAAAAACAAAGTGATATATGTCATCTAGATTCAGGTTGTAGCAACCACATGTCAGGGAACATAGAAATGTTTTCCAATCTAGATGAAAGTGTGAAATCTGATGTGACATTAGGGACTGATAGCAAACTCTCTACCATGGGAAAAGGAAGAGTTAATATCCTAAGATGTACATCTAAGATGTCTACTTTGTCCAGGGTCTTAAGCATAACCATAAGCATTGGATAACTCATGCAAAAGGGCTACAATGTCCTTTTCAAAAATGATGTGTGCACAATTTTGGTTATGCCTCCAAGCAGACAGTTGATTGCAAAGGTTCAGATGGCAAACAATAGAATGTTTTCCCTAAAGATAAGAACATATTTGAAAGAAGAAGGTGCACAAGAACAACTATCAATGAACTCACAAGAGGATGGAAGAAAATATGCAGCTGTCACACAAGTGAACTATCAAGCAGAGGTCAAAGATGAAAATTGGTTATGGCATTTGAGATTTGGACATCTCAACTTTGGAGGTTTGGACATTTCAAGAGGTTTGAACTATCAAGTAGAGGTCAAAGATGAAAATTGGTTATGGCATTTGAGATTTGGACATCTCAACTTTGGAGGTTTGGACATTTCAAGAGGTTTGAATTTGCTGCATAGGAAAGGCATGATGAAGGGATTACCACTCATAGAAAAATCGGACAGCCTATGTGAAGGATGTATCTTGGGCAAGCAACATAGAGAGATGTTTCCAATAGGAAAGTCAATAAGGGAAAATGCACCTTTGGAGATTTTCCACTCAGATTTATGTGGCCCAATGCAGACACCATCAATTAGTGGTAGCCATTATTTATTGACCTTCATAGATGACTACATAAAGAAAACATGGGTATATCTGCTCAAACAAAAAATTGAAGTGTTTAAGCACTTTTGCCAATACAAAGCTCTTTTTTAGAATTAAAGTGGAAACTACATCAAAGTCCTTAGGACTGACAGAGGTGGCAAATACATCTCAAATGATTTCCTATGATTTTGCAAGGAGCATGGAATTCACAAGCAACTTACAACAAGATATACATCTTAGCAAAATGGTGTAGCGGTGTAATATTCCTAACCCAGAATATTCCTCAAACACCAGCAAAAACTCAAACCAAATATGTGAAAATGATATAATAACCCAGAAGTGATAAAATAACAGTGGAACAACATATAATAATGTAAACCAGAAATATAAGCAGATACACAAGAAACGCAGCGAGAAATGCTAAGCCATTTTATTATACTAAGCAATAAATGAGTACAAGAGGTGATTAGACAGATGGCACCTCGACTTGCACAAGGCAAGTGAAGAAATACTCTCAGAATGATAAGAATGGCCTCTCTGCATGGCTGTTGTTGTTGTGCTGCTGCTGCTAGAAAACAAATGATGATTGGGGTTGCTCCCCTCCTCAAAAAAAGCTGAAACTCTAGATTCAGGCTCTACTCAAGAAACCCAGAAAGCTTTCCTGGAATGGTTGACCCTCAAAAAACACCCTCTTGGGGTTTTGCAGAGTTCCTCAATGCCCTGCACTACCACTGAAGAAAACCCCTCTAAACTCTGCTTGAAACACAGCCTGAAACCTTGCCAAAAAACCTCCAATGAGACAAGAGCTGGACCCCTGCTCAATCTCCCAGCATAAATCCACCTGCAAAACCCCAATCCAGCACTACAACCAAAAATAACTGTGTCCCTCTCCAAGTACTGCGTAGTCCTCCAAAATGCTGATGAAACTGCTGCTGAAATGATGATAAAACTACTATTGAAATACCAATGGAAATACCTTTCCCGAGTAGGCACTCGAAGTCCCCTGGGGCTAAGGGTGAGATCTCTGAATGGAGACACTCAATGCAATAAACAGTGCCGCAGACCAGGTAAACAGCCAGCGTGCTCAGAAGTCGAAACGACTAGCTCAAAATGCACATAACTAAATGATCAAAATGAGGGGGCTCCTCTCTCTTTTATAGCCTTCCCTCTCTCAATCCCAAGGCTCACCTCTTCCTACGTGGTTCCCCTCTTGCCAAGTGTTCCTTCCCTCCTGCGTAGTCTCTCTGCTTGGGCTCCATTTCTGCGTCCCCTTTTGGCCCCCTTGGCTTCCCTTTAAGTCACAACGTTGTGCTACTAGGAAATGACTTTTTATTCTAAAAGTGAGTTATGTCCCCCGTCCTCACTTTTTTATTTACAAATAACTACAGAAGGCAAAAATTGAACAAAATCGAATATTCCAATTAGCCATGGCTAATTAGGAATATTATAATCTCCCCCGGCAAAATGTTGCTTGTCCTCAAGCAACTGAAGTGATGTATGCTGGAAGATCTTCTCATTCTCCCAAGTGGCATCCTCATCCGGCAAATTCTTCCACCTCACCAAGAATTCCCGGACTGTCCTGTTCTACAGTTGCCTATCCCTAGTATCAATGGTAGTCTCCGGCTGCAATACCAAATGCCCATCATCATCCATGGGTGGTAGCTCATCTGTCACTATCACCTGCTACCCCAATGCCTTTTTCAGGCACGATAGATGAAAAATGTTATGAATTCTACTGCCTTGGGGCAGCTCCAACTCATATGCAACCTGTCCAACCCTCTGGATCACCCTCTACGGCCCATAAAAGTGGAGCTTGAGCTTCTCAGCCCCCTTCTGCTTTAGTGACAACTGTCGGTATGGCTGTAATCATAGGTAGACCATGTCCCCCACCTCAAACTGTCTCTCCACCCAACCCCTGTCGGCATACAGCTTCTGCTGGTTCTGTGTTGTAGCCATGTTATCCTTGAGAGCTTGGAGAATATCCTGACTCTCTTGGATCCAAATGTTGGCTCTAGGAGCCCTGCTATCACCAAACATCACGTCAGCAAAAGATAGAGGATGATACCCATATAAGGCATAGAATGTTGACATACCGATGGAAAAGCTCCTGCCAAAGCCCGCCCATGAAACGGCTGTCCCTGTCATTGACGATGGTCTTAGGAAGACCATGTAGCCTGAAGATCTCTCTGAATAAGAGCTCGGCCACCTGTGCTGCTGTATAGTGTGCGGATATGGCAAAAAAGTGTGCGTACTTCGTCAGTCGATCAATGATGAAAAAGTTACAACCCTTGCCCTGTACCATGGGCAACCCTGTGATGAAGTCCATCGAAATACTCTCCCATTTCCTCTCCAGAATGGGAAGAGGCTGCAATAATCCCACAGGATGGCTCATCTCTCACTTGTTCCTCTGGAAAATATCGCACTCCCGGATGTGCTGGAGTATGTCCTCCTTGAGGCCCTTCCATGAGAACCTCTCCCTAATGGCCCTGTAGGTTTTGGTAAACCCCTGATGTCCTGCCAACGGTGGATCATGTGATGCCTGGAGTATCTTCTTCTTGAGCTGAGACCCCTCAGTCAAGAATATCCGGTCCCTGTACTAGATGATCTCATCGACCACCCTGTACCTGTCATTTGCCACCTGCCCATCCAGAACCTCACATGCAAACCTGTCCTTGGAGTACTCCACTAACAGTCGAGCCCTCCATTCTGTATCCAAGCTCATAAGAGGTAACATGGCTGGTCTACGTGAAAGGGCATCTGCTACCATGTCATTCTTACCCTTGACATACTCAATGTCAAAGTCATATGCTTGGATCTTGCTGATCCACTTCTGTTGCCTCTCCTGTAGCTGCTTCTGCTCCAAAAAGAACTTGAGGCTGTTGTGATCAGTCCTCACCCTGAACATGTTACCCACCAGATATTGCCGATACTTAGCCAATGCATGCATGATGGCTAGCATCTCTTTGTCCTATATAGAATACAACCTCTCATGCGGAAGGAGTTTCCGACTCTCAAAGGCTATAGGGTGACCTCCCTGCATCAACACTATGTCGATCTCCTCTACCGATGCATCACACTCCAAAACCAAAGGCTGTATAAAATCGTGGAATGCAAGCACTAGGCAGCTACTCATAACCTCCTTGAGCCTATCAAAGGCTCGTTGCGTTCTATCTAACCAACTGAATGCCCTCTTCCTCATCAAATCTGTCAAGGGTGTAGCAAGCTGTGAGAAACCTTTGATGAATTTTCGGTAGTAGGTACAAATGCCAATGAATCCTTGAAGTTCCGTCACATTTCTCGGCTCCGGCCATTCTTTGATGGCCCTAATCTTCTCATCGTGGACTCTCACTCCGTCCACTCCTATGATGTGTCCCAGATACAACAATCTTGTCAACCCAAACTCACACTTGGAGATTTTGGCATAGAACTGTTGCTCCTGTAAGATACACAATACCGTCTCAATGTGCTGGAGATGCTCCTTCCAAGTTCTGCTATAAATGAGAATGTCATCAAAGAATACCAACATAAACTTCCTCAAGTGACTACGGAAGATGTGATTCATGCAGGAATGAAATGTAGCGGGGGTGTTGGTTAACCCAAAAGGCATCACTAAGAACTCAAAGTTCCCATAGTGACACCTGAAGGCAGTCTTGGGAATGTCTGGCTCCCTCACGCAAATTTGATGGTACCCAGATCTCAAATCAATCTTTGAGAAGAATCGTGCTCCCCTCAACTCGTCCATCAACTCATCAATCCTAGGTATGGGGCACCTGTTCTTCAGGGTCGTCTTGTTCAGGGCCTTGTAGTCAATGCACATCCTCAATGTACCGTCCTTCTTCTTCATCAACACCACAGAAGAAGCAAATGGACTCGTGCTCGGTCAAATGTACCCAAGTGCCAGCAAATCCTGGATAGCCCGCTCAATCTCATCCTGATAGGCCTTGGGGTGCCTATAAGGGGTGGTGATCACTGCCTGCATGCCCTTCTCAAGCTTGATAATGTGCTCAAACCCCTAATCCGGTAGCTATCCTGGTGGAATCTCCCCAAACACTATGACATACCGATCAAGGATGGACTATATCTCTGGATGTACCATCTGCCCTATAGTCCCTGCCTTTGATTCACGCAGTTCCACTGCCCACTCTATGTCTCCCTTCCGGAAGACTACCTCCATCCGATGAGCCAAAACAGTCTAAGGAAAGTATGTGTGTTATCCCCATATCTTCTCATGCCTCCCTATCTTCTCATCATCCCACTCCATATCTAGGGTCTTCCAATCTATTGTGACCTTCCCTAGAGTGATAAGCCACTGAACACCCAGTATCATGTTTGTGTCCGGGATATCGACCACGAAAAAGTGGTCAGTCAATGTGTAAGTTCCCATCGTTGCTGAAAGCTCTGGAACATAACAAGCACACGTCATGGTCTGATCTCCTAGGACCAAGACTAAAAACCCATCGAAGCTCTCTATCTGAATACCTCTCCGCTCAACCATCTATGCATATGAAGTTGTGGGTTGCCCCATTGTCAACCAAAACTGATACGCGCTGACCACGTACTATCCCTCATATGTGTAGTGTCAGATACTTGGGAACTCCTCGCAACGCTGCAAGGGCCCCTCTGGTGGGTGCAAAAGATGCACCACCTGCTGCTAGTGGTGGAGGTGGGAAAGGTCCCTGTATGGCATGGCTATCTCCCGCCTCCACATCCTCCTCATCATCCTCTTTTCCACTGCTCTCGGAGAAGACCTCCATAAAATGTGCTTTGCCACCTGCACTTCTATGTCCTAGTGCCCATGGCTCCTTACAGGTGAAGCAAAACCGCTTCTTCTTCATCTCCCTCATAGCATCGTCGTCAAGTTGTACTTGTCCTGGATTCCCCTTTGGAGGAGGAATCCTCACATCCTTCCCCTTAGACTGAAAAGTCTGTCTCTAGGGGTAAGGTGTCTAGGTCCTGGGTAAGACATCCTGTAAGTCCCGGGTCTTGTTGATAGCGTCCTAGGGTGTGGCTAGTTTAATGGATTAGACTAAACCCTGAAGTGGCTCTGCTAACCCCTCAACATACATATAGACCCTCCGTGCCGTGGATACGTTTGGCACCATCGTAGAGACCCTAAAGAAATATGCAATGTAGGTCTCTAGGCTCCTTGTCTATTTGAGCCTTGTCAGCTCAACAAAATGTTGCTCTGGATCCCTCCGATCAAATCGCTCCATCAGTGTCCTGGTAAACTCATCATATGTTGTCACTATAGAGTTCCCTAGTGTAACCATCCCATGAAACCACCAATCCTGGGCCTCACCATCCAAATGCAATGTTGCCACCTTGATGGCCTCTGTCTCTGACATCTGGTTAAGCTGGAAATAAATGTCTAGCTTCTCCACCCAAGACTTTGTTGAACTGTTTGATGAGCCATCAAACGTAGGCAAGTGGAATCTACTCGCTGAACGGTGGGTGTCACCATCATGGTAATTTCGGTACCCTCTGTGATGGTCGCGGGGTCTACTATCCCGCTGGAGCTGAACAAAATCTCTGAATGAGAGGGATTCCTTGAACTCCTACCCCTAGGCCTGCTACTCTGCAAAATAATCACCCATATGTCTGGTCTCTGCCTCCTGCACTAGTGTCCAGGCTCTACTAACCCCTCAACATACATATAGACCCTCCATGTCATGGATAGGTCTGGCACCATGATGGAAACCCCCAAGAAATCTACAATGTAGGTCTCTGGGCTCCCTGATTGTTTGAGCCTTGTCAACTCAACAAAATGCTACCAGGAATCCCTTCGATCAAATCACTCCATCAGTCTCCTGGTAAACTCGGAATATGTCGTCACTGTGGAGTGCCCTAGTGTAACCATCCCATGAAACCACCAATCCTGGGCCTCGCCATCCAAGTGCAATGTTGCCACCTTGATGGCCTCTGCCTCTGACATCTGGTTAATCTGGAAATAAATGTCCAGCTTCTCCACCCAAGACTTTGCCTAAATGTTTGATGAGCCATCAAACATAGGCAAGTGGAATCTACTCACTGCATGGTGGGTGTCTCCATCATGGTAATGCTGGTACCCTCTGTGATGGTCGTGGGGTCTGCTATCCTGCTAGAGCTAAACAAAATCTCTGAATGAGAGGGCTTCCCTGAACTCCTACCCATAGGCCTGGTACTCTACAAAATAATCACCCATATGTCCAGGCTCTACCTCCTACAGGGCTACGACCCCCGTGTCTACTCCTAAGAAAGTGGGCATGGTAGAGCGTGTAGGGGCATGTGAGGCCACTTGCTGCACAGTATCACACTGCTATGGCAAGTGATGGAATGCACCTAATCCCTCACCAATCTAAAAACTCGTGGGATCTCACGCTGTCTGGCCTCTATTGTCTTGAATCTCTGCCCCATCACCTCAATCTACCTCGACAGATCCTGCATTGATTTGAGGAGCATATCCGCAAATCTCTTCCCATCCTCATCGGCCATCTATTCTGCGTTCACTACTAGCTCTCCCTATTCTACGTCTACCATAGGCTCCTCCTGTTATGTCCACCACATGAACATAGTGTCCCTCTCCGTAAGTGTTCTCCAACCTATGCCCAGTGTCTTTGTATCTCTAACCTTTGTAACATATATAGGGTTTTTCCCTTGGTGTCATAGATTGCTAGCTCCACAGGTTGAGCTAGATCTATGATCTGATACCACTGTAATATTCCTAACTGAAAATATTCCTCAAACCCTAGAAAAAACTCAAACCAAATATGTGAAAATTATATAATAACCCAGAAGTGATAAAATAACAGTGGAACAGTGTATAATAATATAAATCGGAAATATAAGCAGATACACAAGAAACGAAGTGAGAAATTCTAAGCCATTTTATTATATTGAGCAATAAATGAGTACAAGAGGTGATGAGACAAATGGCACCTTGACTTGCACAAGGCAAGTGAAGAAATACTCTCAGAATGACAAGAATGGCCTCTCTGTGTGGATGCTGTTGTTGTGCTACTGTTCCTGCTAGAAAAAAATGATGATTTGGGGTTGCTCCCCTCCACGAAAAAGCTGAAACTCTGGATTCAGGCTCTACTCAAGAAACGCAGAAAGCTTTCCTAGAATGGCTGAGCCCTGAAAAACAACCTCTTAGGGTTCTACACAGTTCCTCAATGCCCTGTGCTGCCATTGAAGAAAACCCCTCTAAACTCTGCTTGAAACATGGCCTGAAACCCTGCCAAAAACCCTCCAATGAGACGAGAGCTAGACCCCTGCTCAATCTCCCAGCATAAATCCACCTGCAAAACCCCAATCCAGCACTACAACAAAAAAGAACTGTGTCCCTCTCCAAGTACTACGTAGTCCTCCAAAATGTTGATGAAATTGCTGCTGAAATGTTGATAAAAATACTACTGAAATATCGATGGAAATACCTTGCCTGATCAAGCACTCAAAGTCCCCCAGAGACACTCAATGCACTAAATAGTGCTATAGACCAGCTAAACAACCAGTGTGCTCAGAAGTCGAAACAACTAGCTCAAAATGCACATAATTGAATGATCAAAATGAGGGGGCTCCTCTCTCTTTTATAGGCTTCGCCTCTCTCAATCCCAAGGCTCACCTCTTACTACATGGTTCCCCTCTTGCCACGTGTTCCTTCCCTCTTGCGCAGTCTCTCCATGTGTCTGCATGGGCTCCATTTCTGCATCCCACTTTGGCCCCCTTGGCTCCCCTTTAAGTCACAACATTGTGCTACTAGGAAGTGACTTTTTATTCTAAAAGCCTCACTTTTTTATTTGCAAATAACTACAGAAGGCAAAAATTGAACAAAATCGAATATTCCAATTAGCCATGGCTAATTAGGGATATTACAAGTGGAAAGGAAGAATAAGACCATTATGGAGATGGCAAGGAGTATGTTGAATGCAAAGCATTTTCCAAATGATTATTGGGCTGAAGTTGTCACTTGTGCAACATATATCTTGAACAGATGTCCAACCAAAAGTGTCCATAACATAGTTCCTAAAGAGGCATGGAGTGGAAGAAAGCATAGTGTCACTCACATGAGAGTGTTTGGATGTGTGGTATATGCACATGTCCCGGATGAGTTGAGGAAGAAGTTGGATAGAAAGGGAGAGAAATGTATATTTGTTGTATACAGTGATGAATCCAAGGCATACAAACCCTACAATCCATTAACCAAGAAGGTCATAATCAGCAGAGATGTGCAGTTTGAAGAAGAGGAAGCATGGGATGGAAGTTTAGAGAAGACAGCGATGTCAAAGCATGTATATCATAGCAAGTAATTCCTCAATAGTGACTCCCTCTACACCTGTTGTATGGTAGTGGTTGGGTGTGGGTCGGGTCCACCGTGCCCACCCCATATTACATTATGGTTAAGGGAGTTTGGAGGAGGGTCCAGTGAGGTCATGGCTACCGGCCCAATAAATTTTATTTGTGTAGTGGTTGGGGGTCGGCGCGGGTCATGGCCTGTCGACCCAAAATTATTTAAAATTTGTATTTGAGTCCTAGTGGGGGTGGCGGGGGTCATGGCCTGCCACCCATTTTAATATATTTTTCTGCTATAAAAAAAAAAAAAAAACAAATTGGCCATTTTTGAAAATTCGAAATTTGACCATAGGAGACAAATTAATCAAGCCACAAATTCACCCATAATCTGGCCCAAGTTGGCAGGATTTTCTCCAAATTGCGGCCTCCTTAAGCCTACCGAGTCACCAAAGTCAACCTAAACTTGGACTTCTCCTAACTTTCGCATACGAACTCAATTTGATGAACCGTTCACACCACCGCGACCAGGACGACGATATCTACACTTTGATCCTAGTTTGAAATCATTCTGGTCACTTTGATTTTCGAGCTTCCATAAGCCCTCTTTGTCCTAAGTGTGTCTCTAGAGCCACCTGGATCAGAACATGATGAGGAGAGGGCAATCATAGGCAAGGAAGTCACTGGGTAACTACTCGAAGAGTGTTATTACAAGGAAGGTGTCACACTTGGACATCATGGAGGTTGCACCACGAAGATAACAAACTGAATTATGATGTCAGATGTAAGCCTCCATCACGTTGTTGAACTGTACATTTGACATTTGCTGCATCAAACTACCACTTCTATACATCTAATTAACAATCGAGTTCTCGGTTCTAGTGCAATGGGAAAATCACTACCATGAATCTCTTTAGGGAACAACAATTTCCCAAAGATCTTAGTCATATATTTGTTGGTTAGTTTTACAGTCCAAGATTCAAGAACCTTACCATCATGCTTGTGGCTTAGCCACCTTCCAACTAATGCAATAAAAGCACCTAGTAATATTTTCACACTGAACACTATACAATAAACTTAACCCTAATACTAGCTAGAATTTGGAAGGGTTTTTGGATTGATTGTTAGTGAAACTCATTGTAGTTAGGTGTGCTAATGTGTGTTGAGTGTTAGCAAGTGCTAGGGAAACACAAGGGAGCACTAGGTCAAAATGCATGGAAATGAATGAATAAGAGTGTGTGATAGGGAGTTTCAATGATTTCCAAGTGTGGTAAGAGGGGAGTGACATGGTATCCTAAGAAGCGCTAAATCATTCTAGCGTGCCAGAACGACATGTAGCCAATATGTGCTAGGTTCCAAGGTGTGCCAAATAGTGCTAGGAAGTGTTAGGGAGCATTAGGGAAACACAAGGGAAGACTAGGTGAAAATAATGCATGCAAATGAATGATTAAGAGTTTGTGACAGGAAGTGTCAGTGATTTCAAGGTGTGCTAAGGAGGGAGTGACAAGGTATGCTAGGCAGTGGTAAGGAGCTCTAGAGGCCAGGGAAACATGCCAAGATGTGTTAGGTGCTAAGGTGTGCCAATTCATGCTATGGAGAGTTATGGAGTGTCATGGAAAAACAAGGGAGCACTAGTTTCAAATGCACGGAAATGAATGAATAAGAGTATGTGACAGAGATTGTCAACAAATTCTAGGTGTGCTAAGGAGGGAGTGGCAAGGTATGCTAGGTAGTTCTAAGGAATACAAAAGTGCCAGGGCGACATGCCAAGATGTGCCAAGTCCTAGGGTGTGCCAATTTGTGTCAGGGAGTGTTATAGATCCAAATATCACCCTTGATATTTGTGATGCTCCATTTATGGCCTAGGGAAACCCCTCCTTGCAGACCTGGTCCAAATACTTAAAAAACAGTGTTTTACTCCCTATACGCAACATTGCCCTGAGCTAAACACGTGTATACGTGGGTCCGGGTATACCCAACCCACGTATATGTCTTAAAACATTTAAAAGAATAAATCTCCTTAATTTCAGGTGGAGATCACAGGTTTTACCTGTTGCTTACCTATTAGTGCCTATGACCCAACTGTTCCCAAAGAATTCCCAACTAAAAGACTACTTTCAGAGAAGTGTAAAGGCTTCAATGGGAAGGCCTAAGGGAGGAGAAAATAGGGAGAAATTTACTCTGCTGAGATTATCCCTGATCAAGTCTAAAGATCCTTGTGCTTCCAGCACTCCCCCCATTACAGGAAACCCTTGTTTCCTTGAGCCTTGATGTTATTTCACTAGTTGAGATATCTTTGTATGAGTCATGGAAGGAGCCTTTTGAAGACTTAGGATTAGACAGATCTGGAGGATGGTTCCATCCAATCCCAAGTCTTCAAAAGGCTCCTTCCATGACTCATATAAAGATATCTCAACTAGTGAAATAACATCAAAGCTCAAGGAAGCAAGGATTTCTTGAAATGGGGGGAGTGCTGGAAGCACAAGGATCTTTAGACCTGATCAAGGATAATCTTAGCAGATTAATTTTCTCTCTATTCTCTCCTCCCTTAGGCCTTCCCATTGAAGCCTTTATACTTCTCCCAAAGTAGTTTTTTAGTTGGGAATTCGTTGGGAACAGTTGGGCCACGGGAACTAAGAGGTAATCAATAGGTAAAACCTGTGATCTCCACCCAAAATTGAGGAGATTTAATTTTTCTAAGTGCTTAAGACATATACACAGGTTGGGTATACCTAGACCCATGTACACACATGTTTAGCTTAGGGCAATGTCGCATATAGGGAGTAAAACACTGCTTTTTTAAGTATTTGGACCAGGTCTGGAAAGAGGGGTTGTCCTAGACCATAAATGGAGCGTCACAAATATCAAGGGTGAGCTTTGGAGCTATAACAGGGAGTGCCACAAGAACACAAGGGAGAACTAGTTCAAAATGCATGGAAATGAACGGATAAGAGTGTGATAGGGAGTGTGAGCAAGTTCCAATTGTGTTGAGGGAGTGACAAGGTTATATGCTAGGAAGTGCCAAGGCATGCTAGAGTGTCAGGGCATGTTAGGTAGTGGTAGGGTCTGTTAGGGAGTGACAAATCATGGCAAGGAATGCAAGGGATGATAATGTGTGCTATGTAGTTCCAATGGATTGTTATATGTTCCAAATGTTATGGCATGTGAAGATGTGAACTATGTTTCTTAGTTGTTTTATGGGCACAGTTGGATGTGAGCCTTGACTTGGTAACTTGTTAAGTGGGATGAGTTAAGATTGGACATTAGAAGACTAAGATGAGTTATAGGCCATTAGGGGAATGAGGCATAGTCTAGTTGTAGTAAATGTAACTTGGTAAAGTTGTTGTAGTCGAGGCAGGACTTGGTTGGGTTCCTAAGTCTAAAAGAAAATAAGGGTGGTTATGAGGGCATGATAATTAAGGAGTGCCATGGCTTGCCAAGGCATGAAAAGATGTGTTCACATATGCCAAATAGTTTCAATGCATGTCGAGAAGTGTTTGGGAGTGTCAGGGAATCACAAGGGAAAGCTAGGTCAAAATGCATGGAAATGAATGAATAAGAGATTATGCTAGGGAGTGTCAGTGAATTCTAGGTGTCCCATGGATGAAGTGTGTTAGGATAATTTCATATTAGGACTTGTAGGAGTAAAGCCTAGGATTGTGATAAGAGGACGGAAAAACAAGTTTCAGACAAAGGGAGACTTTGGTCTAGGCACAACACTATTTTTTCAATGACTTGGCTGGGTTCCCAAGTCACAAAAAAAGTAAGGCTATCTATGAGGGCATGAAAAATAGGGAGCGCCAAGCTGTGCAGGGAGTTTCAGGAAGTGCTAACACATGTTAGAAAGTTCCAAGAAATGTTAGGCATGTGAAGACATGCCAAGTTCTAAGGCATACCAAGGTGTGCTAGGTTCTAGGATGTGGCACCAACACATGCTAGGGATTGCCAAGGAAACACAAGGGAGGACTCGTTTCAATTACATGTAAATGAATGAATGTGCATGTGTGAATGGGAGTGTTAACAAGTTATAGGTGTGCTAAGGAGGGAGTGAAAACGTATGATAAGAAGTGCCAATAGACGATGGAATGCTAAGAAATCCTGCTAAGATGTGACAAGTTCCATGGTGTGTTAATGTGTGCCAAGGAGTGTTAGGGAGTGCTAGGCAAACACAAGGGAGCACTAGTTCATAATGCATGGAAATGAAGGAATAAGAGTGTGTTTCATGGAGTGTCAGTGAGTTCCAAGTGTGTTAAGGAGGAGTTACAAGGCATGCTTGGAAATGCTAAGGAATACTAAAGTTCTAGGGTGACATGCAGCTAAGATGTGCAAACGCATGCAAGGAAGTGTTAGCTGGGAGTGCCAGGGAAACACAAGGGAGCACTATGTCAAAATCAATGGAAATGAATAAATAAGAGTTTGTGATTACGACTTTCAGTAAGTTCCAGGTGTGCTAAGGACAAAGTGACAAGGTATGCTAGGAAGTGTTAAGGCATGCTAGAGGCCAAGGAGACATGCCAAGATGTCATAGGTGCTTGGGTGTAAAAACATGTGTCAAGGAGTGATAAGGAGTGCTAGGGAAATGTAAGGGAGCACTAGGTAAAAATGAATGGAAATGAATTAATAAGAGTTTGTGACCAAGAGTGTCAGTGATCTCTAGGTGTGCTAAGGAGAGAGTGAAAAGGTATACTATGTAGTGCCAATGAATGCTAGACTGTTAGGGCGGTAGGCCAAGATGTGTCAGGTGCTGGGGTGAGCTAGGGAGTGTTAGGGGTGTCAGGGAAACATAAGGAAGCACTAGGTCAAAATGCATGGAAATGAACAAATAAGAGTGTCTGAGAGGGAGTTTTAATGAGTTCTAGGTGTGTTAAGGAGGGAGTGACAAGGTTATATGCTAAGTAATGCCAAGTTATGCTAAACTACCAAGGCATGTCAGGAAGTGCCACAGTGTGCTAGGGAGTGTCATAGCATTCCAAGGAATGTAGGGGATGTTAACGCATGCCACATAGTGCCAAGGCATTCTAATACATGCCAGGTGCTATGGCATGTCAAGATGTAAATTGTGTTTCTTAATTGTTTTAGACCACGGTTGGATGTGATGAGCCTTGTCTTGGTAACTTGATAAGTGGGATGAGCTGAGATTGTACATGAGTACCCTAAGGTATTTCTTAGGTGAACAAGGCATATGTTGAATTTGAATGACTCATGAGAATCTAGGTTTGGCCTTAGAATCTTTTATGTGAACACACTCAAGTGCCACAACACATATACTATGCAGAACGAAATCTGCCATGAAAGAAAAAGCAATGGATTGAATGCACAGAGTTTAGGGTGTGCCACATCTTCATATGTTAATGCTTATTATTGTGATATACAATAGCCATTTATATGTCTGGTGTAAGACTCCTCTGTAGATTTCTATCCTCCAACAACATCTCTGTGGTAAAAGGTGTATTGTCATAGATTTCTCCATCAAAACTAGAAACCAAAAGGGGTATCAACACCATAAACTATTATGAATATATTTCTCTAGCGGGTTGTCCACATAAATCAAACCACAAGAAATCTCCTATACAGAAAAATAGAAAGACGGTTGAACTTTTTTTCATATCTAAATTCCCATAAATATAGCATGTAAGTAATCTACAGGAAATTGATCCAACCATCCTTTGACATCACATCCATTGTACCAGAGAAAGCATTAACAATTGAAATTCAATAAACTAACAGATGATTATTCACAAACTGGGTGTTTGTGATTTCAAGTACCCAACGAATTTACCAACCCCACCAAAATAGAGCATAGATTTCAATACTATCAAACCCTAGGTCTCAGTCTCAGAGATTTAGGGTGTCTTCATATACATAGTTATCACATCGCAAGTATCAATTTTTCTTTTTTTTCCAATTAGCCAAAAAACAAAGAAAAGAGGTCGAAGAAACAAGGGAAAGGGAAATATGGAAATCTTACTATGGTGCATTAATGAAGACATCAAATCATCGGGAGAGTGTACAAGATCACATTCGAACATTTTGCCACCCCACTGTACAAGATGATGTTCGAACAGGATCCACATTACATGTTAGAGGAGACAATTGAGGCATTGTTAGGCATTGCATATTGATATGCCTCACTGTCTAGAAATTTCATCTAAATGTTCAGTGAGTAGAAGCCTCTGCATGTTCTACCCATGTTTTCCTTAGACATACTTGTCATGAAGGAAGTAGCATATCACATCTCAACAGGATTGACAGCTAGATTGGAACGGAAGAAGAATGTACCTTGGCCCGCTCTTCTGTTTCGGATTGGGTTATATGAGATCCAGAGTATCAAGCAAGTGGATGTCGAAGAAGAATAGATGAAGAAGTACATGTTTGAGCTCTGAAGCTTCAATCCATACGACCCACATTTCATTATGAAGGATCATTACATGAGATTTAATTATGAAGGATCACTACACGAGAGTTCAGTTCAACTAGATCCATGGGGCATTTCATTAGGCCGAGGAGGACTCATGGAGGTATTTCTGCAATTCCTCCAGACCCAATGAATAGGTTGGATTCGTTGTGTAGTGGTTAGTGAAGCAACATGAAACAACATCATGGAGAGTACCAATATTAGCAGTAGAGGAGTAGATACAAGCATTTCTATGTGTCACAAAGGGAAAAGAAAGATTGTTGATCGCATCGAGGAGGAGCAAAGATGCAAGTTTCGAGTAGATACACTTGTAGAATAAACAACTATGGCTATTTAGGCAAAGAGGCAGCAGTGTGACAAGAAAATCGCGTGAAGGCAGAGGGATAATAAGAGAATGGAAGAAGCAGAGGAGTTGCATGAGTTGAGGGAGAAACTCCAAAAACAACAAGAGCTATGGAAACAAGATAGGGAAGCACAGCAACAGCAGATACAACAGGGGGTACAACATGTGCAGACAGACGAAGCAGATCCCATACATGTAGTTGATTCATCTGAACAACTGGCATAAGGCGAATAGTGTGAACCATCGCAAGAGCGAGACATTGCTCATGAGATAGAACAAGCACTTCAAAGATTGGATGCAGACATGGAGCAACAAGAGTTGGAACAGGACACCAACCTCATGCCTCACCACAAAGAGGTTGACTCACACACTTCAATGAATACAGATGATGAGAAAGTCTCAAATGACCAAGGAGGCACTGAGATCCTTGGTCATCAACAAGAAGGAGAGATGCACAACATCACTTTTGACGAATCTCATCATAGAGTTGTGTAGTCTCACAGAGTACCAAATCTAGAGGATCGTACATATCCTGCGAAAGTTGATGAGTGAGTGAACATGAATGATGTGCACAAGCATCCAGTTGCCTTGGCCGATGCAGCCATAGTGTATGCCAAAGCCACTAGCTCAAGTGTTCACTTTCTGATAGCTGAGAATGAGTGAATGGTGAAGGAACTACAGGTGGCCAAGCAAGGAGGAGACTTGGTGACAATGTCCACCTGAGCTCAACTGAAGAAGGCAATATTAGATGAAGTATTATCCCTTGACATAGTTATGAGAGCATTGTACTCCAATTTTGGTATTGTGCACAAGGCAGTCGTCCATCTCAATTTATGGCAATAGCGATGTGCTAGAAGAGCATGCATCTTGATGAACGTGCATGATGTTGCTTACAACATGCAAACATGGATGATGAAGTGCAAGGGAGCCCTACTTCACTTGCCAAAGACGATGAGGGCCAATGCGGTCGAGTTGCAAGCACATATCTTGAGTCGTATGCATAACTATGAGGACCTCCCACAACTCATCACTATCATACAGGCTTCCCATGCACGAGTATTCAAGAGCATGGATGTTATGGTGCGCACACATGTGATCCCATCACTTGTGACTCTCACCTAGGTGAAGACCAAGAAGCAGGTCTGACTAGAGCTTGACTTGTACTTCAATGAGCTGATGCACATTTCCACTAGCCCAGACTTGCCTATCAGTGCATGAGTATGTTGTTGGTCTAGCCACATTGAAGACAATGATGCTCATGCTTTCATAAAAGTTGGAAAGAGGAGCTCAAGCAGTGTACCTAGATGTTATGGAGGCAAGGTTTAGGTTTTAGACAGATGTCACAGTGGAACACACATACATTATCAGGGATTATAGATCTTGGCATCAATATGTTATCGTTGATCAGCATGAGGATGTCGAGTAGTTGGACTTCTATAGTTGTTTAAGTCAAAGTGATGTCTAGTTTAGCTTACTCAAGCCATTTGTGTTCACATGGGTACATGTGCATTGTAATGTTAAGTCATGTCAAGTGTAAGTCAAGTGTCAATAGTGGATGTAATAGTCATAGAGTAGGTGAAGAGTCATGAGGGTAGTTGAATGGTCATAAAGGGGAATTTCAAGGGTCACCCCACCCTTTGCTATAAATAGTCCCTCATAACTCATTGTATAGGCTTTTGGTCAGCCAAGCTCCCGATAAGACTATCTTGGAAAGAGCTTGGATAGTATTGTAACATGCCTTGGCTTCTCCACTACACGGGGCTAGTTCATCTCTTTCGAGGAGTAGGAAGATGTGGCTATAACGTTCCAGTGTTGGGGCTAGCAGGTTTACATGGATGTATTGTATGATTGGAACTTACACTTCTTTATATAATGAGAGCCAACACATTTCCATGCATATGTTTTTATTGTAGTTGGATTGTTTTTGTTGTTTTAGTGATGTATATTGTTTAACTTACGTAGTTGTGTATGAACTACTTTGTATGCAATTATATGAATCTTGTTGCAGATGTGTTGTTGGTTTAACCATCACTTTGGATTTTTGACTGACCTTCTTTCCAGCTTGTGATGCATTTTCTCTCGTGTGTTCCCTTCCCAACTGAGTATTATTATAGGTTGCCAAGGGGCGCACTCATTCCACCCCACCTGTGTTAGAACCTCTCATGCACCTTCCCTGACTCACTACAGCGGTCACACCCTAGCTACTGAAAGAGTTATCTTACTTGCCTCTGTGCGACATCAGTGGTCAAGGCATTTCTTTACAACCCACTACTGGGATTCCTACACCAAACGATCTGAGGTCTAATTGGGACTTCTTACCGGGCAGATCCCCTTGACATGTTGGTGGGTCCAACACTGTCAACAAATTCCTTTGTCGAAAACAGAGTAGAAAATCCTCCTTGGCACATAGTTGCATCCTTTCTTTGATAGGAAATTTTCCACTTGATTCTAATCTCTATAGACATTATTAGAGGCCAGAGTTTGAAAGGTATTCATCAAATATCTTATGCATTGCATCCAAAAAGTAAGGGAAGGTGGTCCAAATTTTTTTCTCAATTGTACCCAATCTAGGATCATCTTGGAATCTCCAAACATAGGTAAATCTTCAATTGCAACCCAGTTAGCACATAGAAGAGCCCCCAAGAGTATGATTAACTCAAATGTATTATTTGACCCTGTGCCCCTATACCAATTGAAATGGAAGTTGTTTTCTGGCTTCAAAGCCAAATGTGTCCCACTTCCACAAACCCCATTGGTGGATGCTCCATAAAAAATAAAAATAAAAAATAAAAATAAAATAAAGTATGACCATAGCTCCACAAGTCAAAAATGTCTTCTAGGTTTTTCCTCCTTCATTGGCCATATCTCCATAAAATATGCAAAATCTTTAAATAGGCGTCTCTAGTATCTAGTTCTGTTTGTTCAAAAATATTCTCATTCTTGCTTCTCCATATGCCGCACAAAATATAGAAAGGAAAGGAACGATATGTCTTCAAACCTTCAAACCATTGAGTGAGACATCTCTAAATGGAAACCATGTTCTAGATTACATGTATTTTAAGTGTTTGAAGAATTGCACTCCATACCAAGATCGCAAAAGGACATGTTAGAAATAGATGTTCCATGTCTTCTAAATCTTCTTTCCATAAAGAGCATCTTCCAAGATCTTGAAAGCCCCTTTTGTGTATATTATCCCAAGTTAAAATATTATTGTGGACCACTAGCCACATAAAACATTTTAATTTTAGAGATATGTCCCATCTCCATGTGTTATGAAACCAAAAAGCATTATCATTCAAGCCATGTCCATGAGAAATATGTTTATAAATCTCTTTAACTGAGGTTTGCTCATTATACATAACACCTTCCCATTTTATCTTTTCTTTCTTCTAAGTGAGTTTTAAACCTATTAGAGTTAACTGTGTTGTGAAACGTGCCCATTCCACAAATAGATCCTCTGGAAATCCAAGTTCAAATGCAGTAAGCCAATAACTTGTAACATAATAATATCCTCAATCACAAGAGATTTAGTTCATAAAGTAAAGCCTTTTCTTATGTAAATGCTCAAGGATGTGAATAGAAAGAGTATGTATTCCCTCCACTCCTTTGATATCATCTAGTCCTATTGCTATCCTATTGCCCCTTCCAACCCCCCATCTCATATTTCGTAGTAGCCAATATTTTCTTCTTATCATGCTTCTCCATATAAAAGATGTCACCTTCTCCTTTGGAGCCACCTATTTAATCCATTCCTTAAGTTGTCCATTTTTTAGATATTTCTCTTTAATAACCTATTACCAAATCCTTTTCCCTGGAAGGTTTTCCATAATTTCTTGACAATTAAAGCCTTACTAAAACATTATGTGTCCTTTATACCCCACTCTCAATCATTCTCATGTCTCGCAAGTACCTCTAAATAGATCAAAATTATCTTATTTGTGGATTTAGGCCTAGCCCAAAGGCAGCTAACTATAATAGCATCAATTATTTTGGTCTAAAGATACTGTGGGGGGAAGATACTGAGGTTTGAGCCCTCTAAATGCAATGAAATCACCTCCTCCCCATTTTTCATGAAATGATTTGAAGATGTCAATTGTTTAGGGTTTTTTCAAAGAGTGCAGGAAGTAGGTTACCATGAGCATCTCACGGGTATATTTTCCCTCACCTTGAAGGATTTCAAGATCACCATTACAGGGATTGATTTCATGTTTTCTGTGGATGCCATCTCTCAAGCTATAGGCATACCAAACCATGTTGAAAATTGGTTCAAAGGCATGAACCTAGACCTAGAAGAGCACAAACCCTACTTGAAATCACAATACAAAGGAGGTCACTCACATGTTTTCCCATTCAGATACTTGTTGGAGTGATATGCATCATTGATGAAGGTTGTCATGAAGTTCTTCACATGTGAGGGAAGATTTTCTAGGCTATATCAATACCACATAAGACTGCTCATGCACTTGATAGCTCCCAGGTCTCTAAATTTGTCCAGCTACTTGTATACAAGCCTAACCAAAATGTATAAAAGGGTTCAATTGAAAGGAAAAGTGCATTATCCCAACCTCTTTCACCACAGACTAATAAAGGTTATAGTACTCCATCAGTTGAAAGGGAAGAACATGACATGGGACACCTTCATTGAGGCAACCTTGAAAATGCATATAACCACTTCACCAAGCCAACACCAAACCATGTCAGTACAACCCATGGAGGTGGGATCATCAAGAAAACATGATGAGCCTAAATTTTCCAAAACCCACTTGAGCCTATCTATCTAGCCTAAAAGCCTTTACATTCCAGTCATCTCTTGGCTTTGATTTCATAGAGAGAGCCCACTTTGGATTGGTAGGGCTAGCTACCAAAGTAAAATATTGGTCTGTGGTTACCTCCATTGATCTCCTCATCAGCCTGGGACATTGTGGAGGATAACAGAGGGCATGACAACTAGGGAGTTCTGAGATGTTCTAGTGAATGTAAGGTTCTCGAGTCATGGAAAAATGTAATGCTAGTTGTGAGGTCATGACTGCCAAGGTGTGTTAGGGAATGCTAGGGCATGCTAACATGTACCAAATAGTATGAAGACATGTCAAACAATCTAAGATGTGCCAAGTGCTAAGGCATGCCAAGATGTACAAGGGTGTGACAATGCATGTCAAGGACTGTCAAGGCAATAGAAGGGAGGAACAAGTTAAACTACAAGGAAATGAGCACATAATAGGGTTAATAAGTCATCAATTTACCTCTTCCATGAGGGGAATGCTAGGCACACCAACATTAGGTGCCAATAGGTTCCAAGTGCCAAGTGGCAATGCATTCTAAGTGCCAAATCTTCATATGTTTCTTCTCATCTAGTTTCCAATAGTTGATCTCAAATAACTTTAATATTAAACCATGCCAAAGCATACCAAGTCATCTCAACGCATGCCAAACATGCTTATAAGACTTTCCAAGTGCCAATGTGCATTAGGGAGTGTGATGCATGCTAGGAAGTGGCACATCATATCAAATATTGTTAAGGTGTGCTAGAGAGTGCCAATGCATGATGAGGAGTGTTAGGGAGTACTAGGAAAACACAAGGGAGTACTAGGTCAAAATCCATGGAAGTGAACGAATATGAGGGTGTCTCGGGGAGTGTTAATGAGTGCTAATTGTCATGTCAAGGAGGGAGTGAAAAGGTATGTTAGGAATGGGTAAGGCATGCCAGGGAATATCAGGTAATTGCAAGAAGTGCTAGATTGTGCTAGGTAGTTCTAGGGTACGCTAACATGTGCCAAATAGTGTCGAGGCATGCCAGGTGCTAAGGCATGTTAGGATGTGTAGGGTTCTAGAGTATACCAATATGTGTCAAGGAATTTCAAGGAAACAAAAGGAATAACGAAGCTAAAATGCAAGGAAATGAACACATAAGAGGGTTAATAAGTCGAGACTTTATCTTTTTCAAAAGGGGCATGCTAGGCACACTAATAATATGTTCCAATACATGCCACGTGCCAATGTGTGCCAAGTGCTAATGTTTGTCAATGCAATATTATTCCAAGGTGTTCTGAGGAATTCTAGGGACTACATGGCATGCCAACACATGATAAGGGAGTGCTATGCTATGCTACGACACGCCAACATGTGCTTGGGTGTCCTACTCATGGCAAGATGTTCTAGGTACAAAGATGTTCCAGGTACAAAGATGTTTTAGGTGCAAAGATGTTCCAAGACATACGAGGTGCCAAGTAATGTTAGTGTACTATTCCAAAGCATGTTAAGGTGTGTCATGAGTGTTGAGGAGTGCTCGGTCTCTCTCATTGATAGAATTGATAGAGATTGATTATGTATTAAATAATATAGTTCCTACACACACTAGTGGAACTTTATTTAAAAGAAATTTTCATGATAATAAACCTAATAGAGATGAATCAATGTGTTGACTCATAGGAAAACTATATTCATATGACTTGAGGGAAATGATACACACTAATTACTTCTTAACAAATTGATTGACTATTATAACCGCTATGACCTTGGACACATAATGAAAAATACTCCACAACAATGGTCTTAAAACGTTATATTTTGACAAAAAATATAGTAATAGGTACATAATGTCATCAAAAACTCATTGGAATGATCAAAGATAACGAACATTTTTTCACCGTCACCAAAAGTAACCAAAAAGAGAATTGGTGAGGGTCAATAAAAGATCATCACTAGAAGTGTCACAAAAGAGAGAATTAGTGATGGGCCTTTAACTTCCCTCACCAAAAGCATCACAGAAGGGAGAACTAGTGACCGGCCTTTAACGACCCTCACCAAAAGTGTCATTGAAAATGGCTTTGGTGACAAACCTTAAAGGACCATCACTATATACACTTACAACAATGTTTTTTAAAGACTGTCACCATATGCGACATTGGTGACGAACCTTACAGGTCTGTCACAGGCATGAAGCGTCATCAAAAAATAATTGGAATGATCAATAATGATGAACATTTATTAATCATCACCAAAATTAACCCAAAAAATCATTAGTGACGGTCAATAAAAGATCGTCACTAGAAGTGTCACCAAAGAGAGAATTAGTGATGGCCCTTTAACGACCCTCACCAAAAGTGTCACCAAAGAGAGAATTAGTGACGGACCTTTAACGACCCTCACCAAAAGTGTCATTGAAAATGGCTTTGGTGACAAACCTTAAAGTACCATCACTATATACACTTACAACAATGTTTTTTAAAAGACCATCACCATATTCAACATTGGTGATAGACCTTAAAGGTATGTCATAGGCATGACTCTCACCAATGACCTTTTTTCTTGTAGTGAATGTTCTAGCTACCTCCATCAAAGATACATAGAGTACTTCATGTCTTCCAATTGAAACTGTTTATGTTTTATTTCTTTAAAGGTGGCTTTATGTTATGATTAGGTAAATATTTTGAAAATATTATATATTTTATTATATTAGATTTATAAAAAAATAAGGTTAAATAAAATTTACAGTATATTGAGGTCAGCTTGCTAGGACTCTTTTGTGATTGCCTATAGGCATATATTTCAACCACATTTGATAATGTGGTTGGGCCTAGTATATACTAATATGTAAGAAAGTTTTTATATTATATTAAAGTTAATAATGTTAGATTAATCCAAAATTTAATAAATTTAATAATTGACATTTAAAATATATTAATAATATTGTTTTTTTTTGTTATATTAATTATCATTTCATATTTAATTTAATAATAATAATAATAATAATAGTAGTAGTTTAATATTAACATTAAATTTAATAAGGTTTTTACATGACATCATAACAAAAATGATAATAAGAGTTAGAATTTTAAAATGAGGTAAATGTTTATTTTTAGATCATTCAAAAAACAATTATAGGGGCTCGATCGAGCATAATAGCTAACTCAATTGAGCCATAACACTCAATCCGGCTCCTATTAACCACATAAATGGCTCAACCAAGGGTTTACAAAACCCTCGATTAAGATATTTAAATTTGAAATTTACACACTCGATCGAGAGCTATCGAACCTCTGAAGTCCTAAAATCAACAATTTCGCACCCCTTCTACAAAAAATTTTGCAACTTCGTTTTGTACCCTAGCAGACTTACGATTAAATTTGTCCTCAGGTGGCGGAGTTGATCATGTTGGATTCATGAAGGGGTCCTCTATCCAATGACATATGATTTTATATTTTCATATGATATTTTTCATCTAATTTATCTTAAGTATAATGCTTGAATTTTTTTTGATTTGTTTTAAAGAGGTTGAATAAAAATCAATATCGTAAAATATACACAATGAAAAAATTCAAAAAATACTACTATCTTCATTCACACTTCCTCTTTAAAAATGTACTTTTGGTTTTTCAATTTATTTAAATAGTTAAATAAAACTTTATGTGAACACGTGGCTGCAAAATGCAATTGAAATGTTACTTTGCCAACTTAACAAATATAGTTTAAATATGGAAAAAACTTAGATCTTTTGTGTGTAGATCATGCTTACTATATATGATGCACTTATATATATATAATATATATATATATATATATAACACATAGCTCTTTCAAAATGTGTACAAATGTGCAAGGAAAAACATTTCATTTAATGGAAAATTGACATATTATAAGACACTAAATATTTTTGTCAAAAATATCATTAGGGAAAAACATAATTCTCCACAATTTGTCTTTTTACTCAAAATCAAAATTCACAGTGCTTATATGAATTCTGAGAGCTTCAATTTGATAAAAGAGGAAAATCATGAAATTTCATCACCACATTTGGCCCATAAGTGTAACCCATCTTCATGCTTTCACCCATAATAGCTAATTCAGAGAATGCTTACAAATGGAAATGCAGAGGAGAGCTTGCACAACTATATATTATGAGAGCATAACCTTTAAATTAAAATTTGAAGCTTGTGCAGAGAGCTTTGGAAGGAGAGAATATAGGAAATGAATATAATGCATAACAACTATTAATCTTGTTACTGAAATACTTCCATATTTTATAATGATACACCAGAAATTAAAGTCTACATAATACCTAGGGATGCCCCAAACTACACTGGCATGGATTTAGTTAAGCAATTATGGCGACAAATGAGTCATTAATAACATGGAATCATCTTTTCACTGTCAAAATTTATATTAAATGTCCTATTGTTAATTAAATTTAAAATATTTATTGAGTATAATGTGCTAGAAAATTTATGCAATTTAATTTCTTTTATTGTGCGTTGGTAACTCAATTTTTTATTAATGTGTTGTAAAGTAATACGTAAATTGTGAATTTTTAGTGTTAAAAAAGATATTTACTTAAAGAACTATTTTGCATCTCAAGTATTTTCTTCTAGGAGTTTCTAATAAATCGTAGAATTTAGATAAATCTAAGTTTAGTTCTTCATAATATGTATTTTTATTATATAAAATTTCACATTTTTATGTATAAAAATATTCTTATTTTTAATTCGATTAAACCTATGTAATACTATATAGATAGTATATATAATACTATTATATATATATATAGTATATATATCATATTATATATGCAGATATATATATACTATATAGTATAATATATTAATATATATAATACTTATATAATATAGTATATTATATATATATATATATAATATATATATGGAAAAAGAAATCAAATTGGAAAATATTAAATTTCTACCACAGAGCCTCGAAGAGTGGGAGGAGAATTGAACCCTTACCTCTCAATAGCAAAAGGTAGCCTTAACAATAGAGTTGGACGAAATGAAGCTAACCACTCAGGATTGTTTTTTATTTTTCTATTGTGCCGTTCATACCACCGTAGATATCTGGTGATCTACGATTCACGCAAAAATATTTTGTACTAGGAAATCCATCTGAAGCGATCGCTTTCCATGCTTGCTCAACCATAAAGCGTTACCACACAGAGGTAGATACTATATATAATATATCATATATACATACTATATATAATTATTATATATATATATAGCCAAGTGTAAATATTAAATTTTTACCACAAAGCCTGGCCCCAAGAATGTCGAGAGAATTGAATCCTTGACCTCTCAATAGAAAAGGTGCTTTAAGAATGATGAGTTTACCAATTGAGCTAACCCTCAAGGTTGTTCTTCTTTTTTCTATGTGGTTCATCCAACCTAGAGATCGGTGAACATTACATCCACAGAATATTTGTACTAGAAAGATCCATCTGAAGGGATCGCTTCATGCTCACTCAACCACAGAGACTTACCATAAGAGTGTTGAGAGCATTGAACCCATGACCTTTCGATATCAAAGGTTCTCTAATGATAGACACTCGGCCAATTGAGCTAACCCGAAGATCAATGACCATTATGTCCACTAAATATTTGTGTTAGGTAGATGTACACAAAAAGATCATTTCTTGTCAACTCAAGCACAGTACTTGACTATGAGAGTGTTGAGAGAATTGAACCTGTGACCTCTCAATAGTAGATATGCTTTAACTACGGCAACTCGACAAACTAAGCTAACCCTATGAATATTTATTTTAATTTTATAATGATAATTTTATACCCTATTAGTTTATATTAATATATTTCACATTTTTTTGTTATTTAAAAATATTTTTATTAATCATACATTTATTAATTTATATATCTCTATTAATTATATTTTCTTTCAAGTATCACTGGTTATGAATAAAATTCATTATTATTTAAATGCATTTGTAATCTGATATGAATATTAAGATTTTCCAAAAAAAAAAGAAAAGAAAATGTTTGTTATTTATTTCATTAAAAAAAAGATCTGTTTGTATTTTATTTATAAAATAAAAATTACAGTATGAAAAAATTCATCTGACATTGATTTATTATTTTTATTACCTTTTTTTTTTTTTTAATGTAGGGATATTATCTGTTTATATTATTGTCTTTTTTTATTTAAAGTTTCACTTTATGGACATGTTGACAGGGCAAAATATACCACCACCTTGCTGTGAAGTCTCAATTAGACCTCACACCATTTGGGATAGGAGCCCCATCCAGTGTGTGGATTTGGATACCACCATGTGGGTTTCCTCTTGGCATTCAAATGGATGCTAAAAGTGAAGAGTTTATCATTTATTTGTTGGAACTCTCAGTACATGTATATCAAGTCCATGAAAATCTAGTAGTAAAAAGAGGGATACTCATATCATCTTCAAGATTCCTAATCTCAACACAACTCAAGAGAGTGCACAAGGCTATATAAATACAAACATAGTCTAAATGCTATCAAAAATCAAGTGCCAAAATCCCCTAATCTAAAAGCATGAGGATGTATTTGTACAAATGGACAATTGATTGGTTAACTTCCTCGTGACTCTTCCAATTCTCCATGACCAATTAGACTCCTGAGACTTCTCATATTCTAATTGATGCTTAAGTGACTTTTAGCATTTTATATTTTCATGATAGAATAACATTTACAATATGATAAGACTTCTCATATTCTAATTGATGCTTAAGTGGCTTTTACTTTTAGCATTTTATATTTTCAAGATAGAATAACATTTACAATATGATAAAAAGAATACAATGCACTTTAATGTTGTAGCTTGTACATAAGGTATTGCATTTAGGAACAAATCTTTTGGAATCTTTACTACCTTAGGTAAAATATCAAGTATCTATCCAATCCCAACTAACTTACTCTAAGTTCCGAAATGGCAAAGATGTTACACACATCCATTGGAAAATGGCAAAGATTCTCGTCACTAATAAGACGTCTTAGACATATCATCCCTCCAGCTAATTTCAGAAGCTCCTATTTTCTTGTCAATTTTTATTTTCTTCAAATTTTTCCTCCCTTTAGACATAAGTGACTCTGAACTATACTGCCTTCGAATACCAAATACTACACTAAGTGTTATGCCGAGAAAAGTACAACCCATAGGTACTGCCATATTTAATTGTTTGGCTACTGATATTGTTTCTTTGATTCAACAAATTATTGTTTGGAAGTCACCATGCCATCCTATCTTTCTCCCATACATCCAAATTTTCATGAATGCATAACCGAAGTTTTCTATCATCTCAAAATGACCTCAAGTCTAAGAAGCAATTTCGAGCTTCTTCAGTCCAGAAATTAACGATGGTTCAGTGGCATCTAAGAAATAATTGTATGTTTGGATAATCTAATATGATTTATGTATCTAACCTTGATGGTATGAGGTCTGTTTCATGAATTTAAAACAACCAGAACTACCAAATATACCTTCTCCTTTAGATCTTTAGGAAATTGCTTACTAGTTGTTCCAGATCATCGGTAATTAAGTCTATGTCAAGTGTCACTCCCTTTGCATCATTTTATAAAGGAGCAGTGAAAGTCAAGTTGTCAATAAAAGGTTTCAAAGCATGTTTTTTATCTCATTCATAATGTAAGAATTTCAGAAAGTTATGATTTTGCATTGTAAATATACATCAAAGTCAAGTTATGAAAAATGATGGTGGGTCCACTACCACATGTAAGCAAAAATCGATTTCCAAAAGCTATAAAGTAGTCAAACTCACTCTCCATTTGCTCATTTCATTTTCCAAGACATTACACTACCATGAGGATTTTTAGGGTAGAAGTGACTAAGACTTATTCCAGAGGTAAAAGGCTTGTGTTTGCTCCAGAGATTGTTGAAAGGTCAAGCCTACAACAGGTGAATGGAGAGCATCCCCATAGCATGAGGAATTCACTCATTCATGCACCAATGTGACGATTTGGAGAAATGTCATGAGGACAAAGCTGCAAAGAAAATCATAATGGAAAAGGAAACTGAGATCAAAAGGTTGGAAGATAGGTTGACAGAGGAAAATGCTTTGATTGCATACTTACAACAAGAAAACATCTAATTGAAAGTAAACCAAATGCTCCAAAACAAGCACATAGAAAATTTGAAGAAGGAGGATGTAAAAGGAAAATAAGTGGTTCAGTTAGATGATTCATAGGATAAAGAAGAGAAAACCATACTAGGGAAACCAAGAACAAGAGGTCTCAAGAGAGCCCTTGAGCTGCAAAAAGACGTTTCTCCATCTAGAGGTCAAATCACTGCGAATGACTTAATTGCTAAAGAGACCAATGTAAACAGTGTATATTGGCTTGAAAAGCTCAATGAAAACTTAGAGAAGCTCCTCAAGAAGGAAAGGAGGGACAATAACTTGCAAAGACACATGGTCATGCATTACTACACAAAGAACAGGGTATCCCAACTCACAATCAAGTAATTGAAAAAAAAGCTCAAGGAAACCCTAATTATCCAAAAGGACAAAGAAAAGCTTGTTATACTTGTTGAGGCCTCTCTCATGGCATGAAATATCATATAATGACTTCACTCGACAATTTTGAAGAAATTTTGAGATTTTTTTGTCATTTTTGGATTTTTTTTGTAGTTTTTAGCCTGTTTTGAAACTCAGAAAAAACAATAAGCACAACGCCTAGGTGCTACACTTTTTCCTCAGGGCTCCTTTTTCCAAAAAATCACCACTATTAGATAGATAATGGCCTAAGTATCTCATCTATCCACTTTTTCAGATTTGTCAGCATGCACATTGAGAGAAAATTTCAAAAAAAGGGGCCAAAAAATCACTTCTACCATTGTTTTGAAACAATCATTGCACATATTGTAGTAGTCTTGGGAAAATAATTTTTTCTCCCTGCAGTAGTGTCCAAATCACTTATTTGATGAGTCAAATGACAATGAGAGATCTAGAAATTTCCAATGAGCTATCATTATTAGAATTGGGAGCACAGGAAGGCCTCCAAAATCCTCATGCAAGCCAGGTACTGTACATATCCCTGTGAGAGCTTTTCTTCAGCATGTTTTTCAGTAGATTTCGACCTATTGATGTAATTTTTCTATTTTGATGTCTTAATTATGGGTAAAAAGGCTTTGGTAGAATAATGTTTACTTAGATTCAAGCTCTTAAAAGTTGATTTGAGGTCAAATGTATGAATTTTTCTAAATGGAGGGTTTGTTTGAACCTCCCTAGTCTTTAGGGTTTTGGTTGAGCTTTTCATGTAATTGATGCTACATTGAGGGATTCGACCCCTAAGAGTGGGAAATGGTTTCTTGGTTTATATGAATGTATTTAATTAGTCAAACACAAGGTTGGACATCAGAGGTGAGAACATGTGTAGCTTGTAATTCAACATTTTACTTGGGAAATCAAAGAATGCGGTTGCAACTATTATCTAGGAATTCATGTGCAGTAAGTTTGTGATGATGTATTTTCTTTGTTATAGTTTTAGATGAATGATATACATCTATCCTTTCCATATCTTATTTCTTCAATGATTTTCCTTAAATTTTATAAGAAGAATTCTTTTCATGAAAGCTCTATTTTGATGGGAAAGTCATTTTGTGTTCTTTTCCTTCTTAATTAATGAATTCATGGTGCACATTCTCATTAAAACCTTCTTACTCTTTCAAACCCTACACTACATTGACAAAACCCTAAATCCATCACAAAATTATTGTTACCTTTCTCCTCCATATATTTGTTGTTGTAACCCTTTGATATTTTGACCTAGCTACCTGGTTTTCATCCCTAATCCAACATCAAAACCCTAAAAAAATTCAAAACCTACCTGAGCCTATCATATCTAGCCTAATATTCTTTTACATTCCATTCATCATTAGTTTTTAATTCATAGAGATATCCCTCTCTGGTTTAGAAAGGCTAGCTGCTAAACCCAAGTTGTTTGAGGTTACCTCCTTCGATCTCCATTCTCTGCCTTGGGATATTGTGGAGGATAACATTTTGGCATCATTGTCGAGGAACGAAATATCATATCCTCCCTGGGAAAGAACAAAAAGGATCAAATCTCATTTTATTATGGCGAACAATGATCAGACACAAGAAAGGTTGTGCACCTTTCACCTCGTGACTCCAGTGTCGAAGAATCCAAAGGTTTAGAATTTTCATGGCGACTCCAAATCAGTTTCAAATTTAATTCAAAGACTGCATTGAATGATGAACCTTACCAACAGAAAAATGAAAAGACAATGTGGGGAGATCAAGTATTCAAGTTGGAATTTCATCCAATACTTCATGTTCTTTATTGTAAATTATTTCTTCTCTTTTCTTGAGAATGTCAAGAAGGTTTTCTGGAGTATATTGTATTTGAGAAAATATCCCAGACCCACATTTGATTGCTTCCGTTTGAGAATCGTGAATACAAATTTTGGTTTTGATCAAGACCCTTCTTCTGAATCTTATGATGGCCATATTCAACTTGATGAGCCTCAAGACATCAAGACTAATTCTACAGCTTCTGTAAATAGTCCTACACCTTTTAAAATTCCAGATAGATACAATCCACTCATATTACCTCCTATACTCCATGATTTCCCTGAAAATTATTACAAATATCTCTCGAGGTTTGATGGAGAATATGGTAATATCACTGCTGAAAACACATTAAGAGTTTTGAAAATTTTCTCGACCTTTTTGAGGTTGAAGAAGATGATTTCAAAATCAATATTTTTGCTTTATCTTTGCAAGGCGAAGCCAAGAAATGGTTCGATAACTTACCAGCTACAAGAGTTTTTTATTTTCATCAGTTTGTGAAAGTCTTCCTTGATAAATGGGTAATCAAGAGGAATGATTTTGTGATTTTAGAAGAATATAATCATTTGGAAAGACAGCCCAGAAGAAAGAATGCAACACTTTTCAACTAGGTTAAATCAAGTATACCATTCAATCCCTTATGATATCAAACCACCTCTCAGTTTAGCTCTCTTACACTGCCCAGATGCCTTTGATCCGGAAATGGAGTTTCAATTGACAGAAAGGAACACTACACAACTCGAAGAAATAAAGGACAATGCAATAGCTGTGGAAGCTAATTTGTTGGTCAAAAGGTAAAAATTGAAGGAAGGAGAGATGGAGAACATAGAGAGGGAACACCTAACATCTTCATGATCTAGGTGGCTCAAGACACAAGCAGAAGTCCCAAAGGACTCAGAAAGGGTGAAAAACAAAGTGTTTGGATTGTGTTAGAACTAGGTTCATGTTGAAGATCTCGTCGTCGTGATCGTGGTGGTGTGAACGGTTCGTCAAACTAAGTCCATATGTGAAAGTTATGAGCAGTCAAAGTTCACGGTTGACTTGGATGGCTGGGCAGGCTTAAGGAGGCACTAATTTGGACAAAATCCAGCCACTAGATTCCGACCAACCTGGGCCAGATTCTAGGTAAATTTCTGGCCTACTTAAATTGTTTCCTTCATTCAATTTTCCGAGTTTACAAAATGGCTAATGATTTTCTTATAAGATAAAAACAAAATAAAAAATATTTAAAGTAGTGGCGGGCCATGACCCCTGCCACCCCCATCGCACCCAAAACAAATTTTAATTTTAAATTTGGGTCGGTGGCCATTACCCCACCAAACCCTCCAACCACCTCAACCGCATATTTAAAATAGATTTAAAGTTGCGCAGTGGGCAGGCCACCTCCGGTGGCCCCGACCCATTGCCCCACCGCTCGACAATAGCCTCACATCAATAGCTATGGGCCGGTGGGAATTGAACCCGCTCGGAAACGTTGTTGGCCTACACCACGACGTCCCAACCCATACGTATACAACCCAAAAACACCCATTTATTATGCAACCAAACAAACAAACCTCGCCTAAAAATGAATCAATACAAAACCAACCCCAAAATTGCAACGGTTAAATGTATTAATGCACTAAAAAAAAAATTAAAAAAATTAATGCACTTTTTTGGAGAGGTGGAGATTCAAAATCGCAACCTTCGCCTTCATAGCCTCCTCTGCCACCATTGAGCCACGTGGGTTAGCTTTGTTAACTCCACCGCCATTTTTTATTTAACCATTTAACTTCTTTTGCATGAGAAAACAAAGGTGGCATAATGGAGAGCAGATAGGAGCACACACTGCAAAACCATGAGCGATGAAACCAAGAGTTGACCCCTGACATGATTTTTGAGACATATATTTTTTTAATTAATTTTTGAAGGTGGAACCATGATTCTGGGAAAGAGCAGGCGAAACCATGATTGAGCCAAATTCTCAAGAGGGCGTAATTTTCCCAGTGTCCAAATTGGACAAGCTTTATGTCAATCCCACACCTCTCAGTGATAGGAACTTGATGGCTCAGTCAGAATTTTGATCTATGCAGCAGATCTTCAAATGACCTAGAGGAGGGAATCTTTGGGGAATCTAGGGGGAATCTAAAAGATTCCTGTAGCCCGAGATTTCCACTTTCTCAGAATTTAGAAATTTGACAGTCGCTTTTACCCTATTTGATGTTACAAATCTAATGGTGCATTCATATTTTCCATTTGATCATTTCATTTTTCAGCAACTTTTCAAAGTGGAGTGTGGTGTCAGCATTCAATGTGTGAGTAGTCATTTCCATGAGATCTGACGCCATGAGATTGATGGTACAACCAGCTTCAGCAGTTTGACATCTTTTTCTTCCCTAGGATGTGAGGTATATGCAGTGCATTCATGTAATTCATTTTGCTACAAGATGCATTGTGTTGCATAGATCCATGTTAATGATTCCTGCTTGATGTGACGTGGAATCATCTGTGGGATGTACTTTTTATCATGTTTCTTCATGTTTTGGTTGAGATCCCTTTGTCGTCATGTTGACGGGATACTCACGTGTCACCATGTATGTTTGCATTGAGATCCCTTTGATGCCATGTTGGCAGGATGCTCATTATCATCATGCATGAGTTTATGTCATACTAATAGGACTCTTTTTGTGTGTGAGAGTTCCTGTAGTGAAACATCTCATGGAGCCACTCCTGTGTGAGATAATTTTCCTTGTATGATAGTAATGTCACCACCTATGTACATCATCACTATTGACAGCACTTAGTGCAACGACCTACACCATCTTGACACCGGGGCCCAGAGACGTAGTCCCTCCTCGACGAATTTTGTTATCAACGTCTTGTGTTTTATGTTGTTGATTCTTGTCATGTTCCTTTTTTCGTTAGAACATGCATATATGTTCAGTTATGCTATTTAAATGCAATTCTAACAACATCACGAAAGCAAGAGATCTTGGTTAAATACAAGAGTTGAGGTAACTCGAATCACTTCAGAAGTGAAGCTCGACATTTTGGTAAGCATAGTGGAATAAATGAAGCAAAAGATCATCGTGAGAGATAAAATTGATGTTCAAAAACACCATGTCCCACTTATTTAAGAAGAAGAAGAGATTTTTGACCCTAATCATTTTGCTGCTAATCTCAGTTACCATAGATCATAAAATGAATGTTTGATGTATTAATTTAAATGACAATCATGAAAATGGATATGTAGATCAACCCGTGGAGAAGTGATCTGCTGAGCTAATGTGTATGCTTGATGCCATTCCTTATATTGATGATTTACCCAAGTATGATCAGTATGATGATGATTATCTTGTTGAAATAGAGGTTGACTCTTCAAGGCAATCAACGACATGTTTTTTGGAAGAGGAAGTTCAATTACAACAACACAAATATAACACTCATCCTATACGTATTAGTCATGACAGCAATGAAGAGAATCCATAAAATTTCAAAGCAAGTGAAAGGCCTTTTCCTTTATGTTTTACTTCATTTCAGTTACTTGGAGAAAACTTTCCTAACTTTAGAAATGAGAAATCTTTCAATTTTGATGTTGAGCATGAAGAAGACAATGAACTTCTTGATCAAGACTCTTTATCCTTATGTTTCTCCTCATTTTAAAAAATAAGAGAAAACTATAAGAAAAAAAGTAAGTGAATTGTCAACAACATAAATGGGAAGCCTTATCATGAATCAGTTGAGGAGGTCACTTGTGATATGGAAGCTTCTTTCACTCTAGAGTCCCAGCCACTAAGTCACATTGAGTTTCAAATCATAGATGAAAGTTTGGAATCTAAAACATATTGTGAATTGATGTAGGATAATTCTCTACCATTAAGTTTTGATTCATTTTAGTTTTTCAAGAAACATTTTGATAATATCTTTGCAGCAAAGAATGACAAGCTTATATAAAATCATGTAGTCTTATTGGAACCAATCTATGACAAGTTGCAGCAATCTTCTCAAAATATCCATGATCCAATAGCTTATTTTTTGGATGATATATGCAGTCAAAGTCCTTCTCCATTAGTCAACTATGAGCTTAAAAAAAAAGATGACACAAATTTTATCAGGCAGCTGGCTTCATTGTCTTGTTCAGTAGGAGTCTCGTTATTAAGTTCATCCAAAAATTCGCAGTCTACATCTGTTTCGCTTGAGAAAGGAAAACTTCATTTTATAAAACAACCAATGTCTAAAAAGGAAGAATATTCTTGTCTCGTTATTGATCATCAAGAAAAGGTAGGTATTCATGAGTTTGAGGATCCTTTCATCAAGTTGTTGTAGTCATCAAGGGAGATGATTTTTATTATATTTATGGATCATGTACATATGTTCAGTGGAAACTTGGATTGGCCTAGATGTTTTTTCTTGCTTCTCAAGGAAAGTGTGAGTAGGACTCAAGTAAGTATCCATTTGCTGGATTGGTTACAATGGAGGGATCATATCACATGATTACCATCAGTGTTTGAAGCCCGGAGTGAACACCCTAGGATCCCGATGGTCTGCTACCATAAGTAGTTTCAGTAAGTTTTTAGTCAAGTCAGTTCAATTTGTTAGTCAATTTACAGTTTTGAGTTTAAATTTTTATTATTGACTCCATGCCCAATGGATAAGGCTACCTAGTCTATGGTGTTCTTGATGCCTCCTAAAGGAGCTTCCATCCCCAGTTGGAGACAATCTTAGTGGTTGTCATCCCTATCAATCACCATTGATCAAATTATGCTCTTTTAAATTTTTTGTTAGGGTCCTAGGTCAAATTTTTATGGTTTCAAATAGGGTTTCAATAAAACTTTGGTCATTGGTTAGTTGTCGAGGTTTATTATTACCCCTTTTTGCCTTCATGGTGAATGGACCTCAACATGGTCAGGTCATTCCTTTTTCAAAGAGTCTCATGGTCATCATGGTCATAATTCATCTCAGAAGCCCATGCTAGGTCACCACTAGGTCATAGCGTTAACTTCTTGAAAATTGGTCGTGTCACCATTAAAATCATTTTATAAAGGAGGAGTGAAAGTCAAGTTGTCAATAAAAGGTTTCAAAGGATGTTTTTTATCTCATTTATAATGTAATAATTTCATAAATTTATGAAGTTGCATTGTAAATATACATCAAAGTAAAGTTATGAAAAATGATGGTGGGTCCACTACCATATGTAAGCAAAAATCAATTTCCACAAGCTATAATGGAGTCAAAATAACTCTCCATTTTCTCATTTAATTTTCCAAGACATTACTCTACCAAGAGGATTTTTAGGGAAGAAGTGACTAAGACTTATTCCAGAGGAAAAAGGCTTGTGTTTTCTCCAGAGATTTTTGAAAGAGCCAAGCCCACAACAGGTGAACAACGAGCATCCCCATACCATGAGGAATTCACTCATTCACGCACCAATATGATAGATTTGGAGAAAGGTCATGAGGAAAAAGTTGCAAAGAAAATCATAATCGACAAGGAAGCTAACATCAAAAGGTTGGATGACAGGTTCATAGAGGCAAATGCTTTGATAGCATACTTACAATAAGAAAACATAAAATTGAAACTAAACCAAATGCTCCAAAACAGGCATATAGCAAATTTGAAGAAGGAGGATGTAAAAGGAAAATAAGTGGTTTAGTTGGATGATTCAGAGGATAAATAAGAGAAAATCACACCATGGAAACCAAGAACAAGAGGTCTTAAGAGAGGCCTTGAGCTGCAAAAAGAAGCTTCTCCACCTAGAGGTCAAATCATTATGAATGACTTAATTGCTAAAGAGATCAGTGCAGAAAGATTATATTAGGTTGACAAGGTCAATGGGCACTTATAGAAGCTCCTAAATAAGGAAATTAGGGACAATAACTTGCAAAGACACATGGTCATGCATTGCCACACAAATAATAGGGTATCCCAAGTCAAAATCAAGGAATTGAAGAAAACGTTCAAGGAAACGCTAATCAGCCAAAAGGAAAAAGACAAGCTTGATGTACCTGCTAAGGCCTCTCTCATGGCATGACATATCATATAATGACTTCACTGGGCAATTTTGAATAAATTTTTAGAATTTTTTTTGTCATTTTGGAATTTTGGTAGTTTTTAGCCTGTTTTGAGACTCATAAACAACTATAAGCACAATGCCTAAGAAATATGATTTTTCCTCAGGGATCCTTATTTCAAAAAATCACAACTATTGGATAGATAATGGCCTAAGAATATAAGATATCTACTTTTGCATATTTGCCAGTAGATAGATTGAGAGAAAATATCAAAAAAGGTGTCAAAAGGTCACTTTTTGCCACTGCTTTGAAACAGGCGTTGCGCATATCGGAGTAGTCTTGGGAAAATGAATTTTTCTCCATGCTAGAGTGTCTAAATAATTTTCTTGATTAGTCAAATGAAAACTCAAGATCTAGAGATTGATAGTGAGCTATCAAGATCAGAATTGGGAACACAGGAAGGCCTCCAAAATCCCCCTGCAAGCCAGGTGTTGTGCATATCATTGTGAGAGCTTTTCTTCAGCATTTGTTTTAGAAGATTTCGACCTAATGGTGTAATTTTTATATTTTAATGTCTTATTCATGTAATTATGGCTAAATAGGCTTTTTTAGAATAATTTTGACTTAGATTCATGCTCTTAAAAGTTGATTTAACGTCAAATGTATCGGTTTTTCTATATGGAGGTTTGTTTGAACCTCCCTAGTCTTTAGGGTTTTGGTTGAGCTTTTCATGTAATTGATTCTAAATTGAGGAATTTGACCCCTGAGAGTGGGGAAATGATTTTTTGGTCTATATGAATGTATTTTTTAGTCAAATACAGGGTTGGAAATCATAGGCGAGAACACTTGTAGCTTGTACTTCAACATTTTACACAGGAAATTAAAGGATGTAGTTGCAACTATTAACTAGGAATTCATGTGCAATAAGTTTGTGATGATGTATTTTATTTGTTATAGTTTTATATGTATGGTATACATCTCTCCTTTACATATCTTATTTCTTTAGTGATATTCCTTAAAGTTTATAAGCATAATTCTTTTCATGAAAGATTTGTTTTGAAGGGAAAGTCATTTTGTGTTATTTTCCTTCTTAATTAATAAATTCATGGTGCACATGCTTATTTAAACATTATTACTCTTTCAAACCCTACACTACACTGACAAAACCCTAAATCCACCATAGAAGTATTTCTACCTTGGTCCTCCATATATTTGTTGTTGTAACCCTTTGATAATTTGACCTAGCTACTTGGTTTTCATCCCTAAGGCCAACATAAAAACACTAAAAACTTTCAAAACCTACTTGAGCCTATCATATCTAGCATAATATTCTTTTACATTCCAGTCATCATTGATCGTGAATTCATAGAGAGATCCCTCTCTTTTTTAGCAGGGCTAGCTGCTGAACCTAAGTGGTTTGAGGTTATGTACTTTGATCTCCCTTCTGAGCCTTGGGATATTGTGGAGGATAACAAAATACACATTCCTTCTTAAAGGCTTGATGTGTGTTATGGAATGGTGATGTGTTATGGAATGGAGAACTCGTACTCCTACTCAAAACTTCTATCGCTCGGCCTACAAACAAATCCGCAACCTGCAAAAATCTATTTAGCAAGTATGGTTGATGTCAGTTTGTTTAATGTGGTGGTTGGGATAAATTTCCCAATACTACCCCTCAATCACAACTACCACCATTGTAAATTCCTAAACAGTGTCTGAGATAAGAATAATTTTCACGTGTCAATGGCTTTGTGAAAATGTGGGCAAAATGTTCTTGTGACTTGCTATGTTGCAACGCAATTTTACATTATTAATCACCTCTCTAATAAAATTATATTTAGCATCAATGCGCTTGGTCCTCTTCTGAAAAACAAAATTCGTTGATAGTGCAATTACAGAACTATTGTCAGAAAAAATAGTTGTTCCCTCTTGGTCGTGGCATAAATCCCTCAACATTATTCTCATCCAAGCTACTTGACATGTTGATGTTGTTGTGGTGACATATTCATCTTATGTTGTTGAAAATGACACTATCGGATGCTTCTTGGAGGCCCATGAAATGACTCCTGAACCCAAATGAAAAACATATCCTGACGTGCCCTTTCTATCATCAATACTTCCCGCCCATTCACTATCATTGTAACCAACTAGATTAAAATCATTTGTAGCGTGTACAAAATTCCATATTGTATTGTGCCATTGACATACCTTAGAATCCTTTTGGTTGCTTGCTAATGTGTCTCCTTGGGTGTCTCCATGAACCTTGACACAAGGTTTACTACATACATTATGTCAGTCCTAGTGGAGGTCAAATACATAAAGTTGCCCACCATACTTTTGTATAATGTCAGATTGACATTGCTGCTACAGTATTCTTTTCATAACTTCAAGCCCATGAAAGTTGGAGTTGGTACGGGCTTGCTATTCTACATATTAAACCTCTTAAAAATGTCTACTACATACTTTCTTTGGGAAATAAAAAATACCATTTTCTTTTTTCTTCACTTCTATGCCAAAAAAATACCTGAACAACCCCAAGTTAGTCATTTTAAACTCACTTTTCATGACTTCTTTGAAATCAATGATGAGAAAATCATCACTGCTTGTAAAAATCAAATCATCTACATATAAAACAACAATAAGAAGCTTACCATTACTCTCTTTGATGTGGAGAGTATGCTCACTATCACATTTGTCGAAGCCATTGTCCAACAAGTAAGAATCTATCCTATTATACCATGCACACGGTGCTTGCTTCAACACATAAAGAGATTTCCTCAGCCTATACACCTTTTCTTCTTGGCCTTCTACCTCATAACCAGGTGGTTCCACAAAATATACTTCCTCTTTCAGCACTCCATTCAAGAACATTTATTTTACATCCATTTGATACACTTTCCAATTATGTTGCGCGGAAATCAACATCATTGTACGCACTATCTCGATCCTCGCAACTAGCGTAAATGTCTCCTCATAATATCTTCCATGTTGCTGCTTGTATCCTTTGACAACTAGCCTTGCTTTATGCCTTTCAATCTTCCCCTCAACGTTTCTCTTTTTCTTATAGACCCACTTAACTCTAATGACTTGTTTTCCTTGTGGAAGGTCCACTAACTTGCATGTCTCATTATTTTCTATTGCTTTTATTTCTTCCTCCATTGTCGTAACCCATTTTTCTTCTTTGATTGCATCCTCAAAATGGATTGAGTCATCTACATGAAAGAACAATGCAAATAAGGAATTCAGACTGGCACCACTATTAACTTCATTTTGCTCATAAATTTCATTTAAATTTCTAAATTTTTTTCTTCTTATGCTTGCAAAAGATGGGCTTGACATGTCACTTGATGTTGTGCTTGAGGTAGATGAAATTGTGGGTGTTTGTGGCATTCTCAGAGAAACACTTGCTTGACTACGTGACATTGTCCTATTATTTGTTGACGATGTCACTTGTTGACTTATTTGTCAAGCTTGAATAGGAGTAGAGCGAGTCACAGTTGAGGAATTACTTGTTGTTTCTAATTCCTCTTTGTCCTCATGTGGTATACATGCTTTCACATTGATTGTCTTCTCTAAACTTCCATCCCATGCCTCCTCTTATATGAACTGCACATCTCTGTTGATTATGACTTTCTTGGTTGATGGATTGCAGAGATTGTATGCCTTGGATTCATCACTATATCCAAAAAATATGCATTTCTCATCCTTTTTCTCCAACTTCTTCCTCCACTCATCCGGGACATGTGCATATGCCACACGTCCAAACACTCTCACGTGAGTGACACCATGCCTTCTTCCACTCCATGCCTCTTCAGGAACCACTTTCCTGACACTTTTGGTTGGACATCTATTAATGATATATGTTGCACAAGAGACACTGTCATCCCTATAATCATTTGTAAAATGCTTTTCCTTCAACATACTTACCATTTCCATAATGGTCCTATTTTTTCCTTTCACGACACCATTTTTCTAAGGTGTATACTGTTGATCTAAATATGATCAGAGGTTGTCACTAATGTTAACCCAAGGAGCAACAGGGGCTACCCTGATCTTGCAAGGGAATTTTGACTTGAAAAATTACTCTATTTTGAGTCAAGGATCTTCTATATTGATTTTACCCATCGAGATGTTTCTGTTGATATATGGCACGCTAAGTAATTCTTCACGGTTTGAGAGATATTCATGTTTAAAGTTAGTAACCCCAGTTAGTGGAATAAAACCCTATAGGGTTGTCGAATGGCACTCATAATAGATTTTTGTCATTGAATAGCAAATAATTAATAATTTTTAAGCTCCCAAAATCCCTCCAACATTCTCTATAGAATCCCCTCTCAAATCTATAAAAAGAAATCTCATATATCCTCCAAAAGGTAGTGATCGTGGAATTTTCACTATTAATTTATTTCTACGAAGTCATAGATTTTGAAATTAAAACCCATTTTATTTGCAATCCTGATGAACTTCGTGACCGAATTTCAGATATTGGTTCACTACATTTTAAAAGATATGATCTGTGGAAGTTAGGGTTTTTGCAGACGCCTGAATTTCATCGCAAACAAGTGACCTTTGAAAATTCGTCATAACTCTCTCTCAGAGAAGAGGATTGAAATTCTGTAAAAAAATGGTAGATAGTGCATGGACTGTATTTTTTTGTATATCAACTTCAGATCCAAAGGATTAAACAGTGACATGTGACACATCGTACAAGTTTTCTCTATTGAACTAGTCCATAATGATGTCATTGTGAGAGATTGGGCATAAGTTTGCCTTGAAGAGCCCAAATCAGGTCAGACCTATGGCATTGGAAATAAGAATTAGAGGGCTATGATAGGACTGAATATCACATGTTGGAGATTTGAAATCATAGATATACATCAGATTAAATATCTTTCTCCTAGAAGGAAACAAAAACTAGATCGAGTGTGGTCAAGGGGTGCAAAGGACTAGACTTTCTATGGCAGCTGTTAACACCCAGGTTGTTCTCTTTGACTCCTAAGAGAATACGGCCGGGGTAACCACTAACCAGTCTTTGGGCTGCAGCTTCTAGCCCAGCTGCAGTCAGAGAGGGCTCTCTCTATAAGGTTTGTTTACTGCTTTTAGTAAAGGTTTTGGGCTAGTTGTGAGGTGAGTTTTTTGGTTGTTTTTGTGTTTTTGGTTGGGAGGACGCTTCTGTTTTCTTTAAAGTACATCAGCATAATCCATTGGGCAATGGGGTCTAGGACTGTTCTCTCTTGAAACCTTGATTTTGGTGAGAAGGAAAGTTACAGGGCTTGTGTGCATTTCATGGAACAACCTGTGAATATTGAAGATGAGGTGAATACAACTTAGTAACGAGCAATTAAGATTTCGTTACTTAGGCGGTATATTCGTGAAAGAGGCATGTCATCTAAGAGCAATCGCTTGAATTCTTAAAACAACAATGCACAGTAAGGATATGGCTTAAAGGTAGCATTTAAGAATTACACTTTAAACACTTTAACAGAAGAAAACATATGAAACAGTTCAGATTGAGCTCAGGGTAGTCAATGACTAAATCCTGAGGCTATCCTTTTTCTTTACTGTCTAGAGTTTCGAACATACAGGAAACAGGAGAAATGAGAAACATGTGAAACATATGGAAAAACAGGAAACATATGTGAAATAAGGAGCCATGAGAAACTTATTGAGCCATGTAATGAACAAGAATCCTGCAACTTTGAGCCACACACCATCAAGAGACCAAGAGACAACACATCATTGAAGAAATCCCACTGCCTTTGTATTAACCTGTCTGAAAAGTTTACAATATCAGAGCAACAGAGAATATCTCAGAAAAAAGAAATTCTTACATCCGGAATCCAACCCTCTTAAACAAATGCGAGGGTCTATATATAGAGTTTTTTAGATACAAAAATATCTCAGGAATGGAGTCATCTGAGAAAAAAAATCTCTTACACTTGTACAGAGAAAGTCGATGAGAAGTTATTGCAAGTGTAAATGTTTCTTTCAAAGCTATTAACTCCTGACATGATAGCTTTTTGACTTTTGAGTGCTGCGGAGTTGATTGGGCGGCTTTTCCATAAATTAAGCATTGAAGTGCTTTGTTACTTCTGATTTTTTCTGTATCTTTCTTGACTCTGCCACCTGTACCTGCTGATGTTGTTGCCGATGCTGAGTACCTGTGCTGAGTTGGCTCAGTGTCTCTATGTCTGCTGTCGTGGCTTTGTTCACCTGTAAGTGCAATATTGACTGTACTGCTACAAAAAGTGTTTCTTTTTCACCCTTGATTTAAAAGTAGCTTTACCAAGTCCTGCCAATTATCTGGGTGAGGAAGTTGATGCTTCAAAATTGATCCTACGGTCTCATCAGCTTCAGTATACTTATAAAAGTCAGGAGGTTTATCAAATAAATGTGCTACCTCGTTTTTGATAAAAAACAGATTATCTAATTTATTGAACAGATCTTGTCCTGTTAATGGGCCTGCTGTAGATGACCCAGAAGCCTCAGCAATATGCATGGCTGAAAAGGTGCTTAGTCTTTTGATATACTTCTCATAAGAGAGAAGCTTTCCTGATTCTTCTAAACTGGGGAGCCCTTTGTCTTGCAGTGCTGTGAACCTATTCTGGAACTTAGCTATATCTGCTTGCATATCGTGTACCCTTCTGTCCAACGTTTGAATGAGGCCCTTCATTGTTGTAGTCCTCTTAATTATGGAAATAGTTTCAGTTCTGTTAGCAATTCCCATCTGGATTAGCTGAGAACTATTCCTATAATTCAGGACTTCTATCATCTTTGGGGCAAGGTCTGCCATATTGCCTAGGTCACTTCTTGCCCTGTATAGTTCTTTCTTTGCTTTGCCAATGAGGCCTATCTGCTCATATATGGCAACAATGTACTCCCACTGGTTAGTGATGGCTTGTCCAATGGCAGTCCATATCACCTGCTTGATTTCTGCCGTTACTTTGTCAAAACTGAGCTGCTTTTCTAGCTCTGCAATAGTCTTTTTCAGGGCTTTCACTTCCCTTTCCCTTTCAGCCACGTTCTGCTTAGATTTATCATATTTTTCCTCTAACTTTGCTAGGCTTTCCTTGGCCTTGTTTAGCTCTGTCATTTGAGTTTCCAGCACTTGAATTTCTTGCCTTAGCTTCTGCATATCTAGGCTCTCGGCCTGGCTCTGTTGTAGTTGCTTCTGTTGTAGCTGGAGCCTTTTCTGTTGGAGCTGCCTTTGCTGCCTGCTGTGGAGGGATATCCTCTTTAGGGGTTTCTTCTTGGTTTGTTTTCTCTGTGGGTGGTTGAGAAGATTGCCCTTGTTCTCCCTTCTGTATAACTGCTTCCAGGGTGTTCTCTGTGTCCAACAGCTTTTGCTGGGTGTCCACCAATTCCTTATACAGAGTCATGAGCAGTGCAGTGATATCCTTATCTCTTCTTTGTTGGGCTACCTCATCTATTTGCGAATGTATTGTTGGTGGGATTTTCATCCTCTTTTTGATAGCAGCTACATCTGCATCCCTTAGTTTAAGGACCTGTTGAACGGCCTTAACATCATTGGGATCATGCGCAAATTCAATGATAATGTCCTCCAGCGCCCTGATTCTATTGTCTTTGGCTTGAGAGGATGCCCTCTCCAACTCAAGCTGTGCTGCTATGTTGTTCAAACTGTTCTGCAGCTTATAATTCACCAAGGTTTTGTCTGCCAGAGAGGCATAGACCATCTCACCCGTTTGCTTGTGAAGCTCAATCTGGTCTATAGGGTGGATATCTTTGGCAAGGACTTCTAAGTTTGTCCTTATGTAGTCTGCAGTTGATTGAGGCCGCTGCTCAGTGGGAGTAAAATGACTCAAAGTCAATTTGGCTTCTTGTACATCATATGCAGCCATAAGCCTTTGTTGATTCGATGGAGCCATGTTTAATAGGTAGTTGTATAGCTTGATTTTGAGTGGCTCACTCCTTCTCTTAGCATCCTTGAAGAAGTCCTTGATGCCTGCAGCTCTACTTTTATCTTGACCTGAGGAGCTGACCTCCCCAAGTGCTGTCCTGTCCTACTCTTGATGCATTGAGCTAGCGGAGGCCTCAAAACTTTGAATTTCCTCTTCTCCAAATGGATTTAGCCTCTGTCTTTTTTCTGAGCCTTCTGTGAGAGGGGTTTCCCTATCCCTCTTCCTACTGATATCCTCCCTTAAAGGGGTTTGGAGGATTGTGGGGTCAACCCTAGACTCTTGTCTAGGAGGAGCCATGCTAGTTGTCTTCTCTTGGGTGGCTGCCTGGCCTTCTCCTTCCTGCTGTTCCTGATCCTGTTGATCAGTTTGTTGCTGATTTTGTTGCTGTTGATCCTGTTGCCCCTGTTGGCTGTCGGGTTCTTCCATCACTTTGCCCTTTCCTTTGTCTTGTCCTTGCTTTGAAGCTTGTACTGCTCCTTCTTGTGTTGTAAATAAGGAAGTTGGTGCTGTTGTATGAGGACTGGGTAGGGTGGGCACCTGTGGAGGACACTCCAAGTTAGCCATTTTCAATAAATATCTTTTAGCCCTGTCGTTTAGCTCTTCTTGGGTCAGGGGCTCTATCAAGGTGTTTTTCTGCCATTTTGGCTGGTTTGCATGTCTCGATATGAGGATCATGTTATGATGCTCATAACCAGCGAGTTTATACTTTATTCTCCTCTTGGATATGAAACCATTGGGATCATATGGTTTCCATAGGAAGCTGTAGGTTAGGCCTAGGCCTTCTAACTTTCTTTCTGCCTCCTTCCATCCTTCTTTTTTGTTTAACACAATATTCCCAAGTTGGTTTTTGATCTTTATTTGTGCCTTTTTGCCCCTTCCTGCAAAATGAACCAGGTCTACATGTGCAAACTGTCTGAAATACTCTAGGGAAAAGAGCCTCATAGGCACATACTTGGGCAGCCTGAATGGTCTTAGCTCACAACCATATATTCTGATCACTGTGTGATGCTGGTAGAAATACCAGTCCCCTATGCTATAAGCAGTGGATAGTTGTAGTATCCTCTTCATATCATCAGTGAGTCTAGGAGGAGGTTCTGTTAGAAGCAAGGACATGGCTGGATGAATGAATAAGTCTATAAACTCACAATATGTGTAGGGTGAGTAGGCATCGTGATGGAAGATTGAGCTCCAATAAACAACTGATCTTGGGTTTCCTGCAGCATCATGTCTCCTGATCTCAAAGGAGAATTTCTCATACTGGTGATAGAGGATAAGATGATAGATGTATGAGGTGTATCTGAACACCTTCTCTCTGGGTAAATGCAGAAATTGCTCATGTATTTTGTCTGAGATGAATGTGGCGTAGTTGTAGCAGATAGGGGTGTTTCCAGGGGTAAACATTAACATCATAACTAATACAGTTTCCTCTATAAACTCTGTTGACCTATATCCCAGAATTGAGCTCACCATATGGGCTAGGTCTAGCCCAAGTTGATTTAAATATCCATCAAAAATAGGAGGATGCAATACTGTGTCTGATTTGCTAATGAATAGCTGATTAAACCTTAGGATGTCTGCCTCTGTGAGTGTCTTGGTCCCTTTGTTGATTAAGTCTAACAAGGACAAGGGAACCATTTTCTTGTCAGTTCTGAACTGAACCATATCTCTGATGGCTTGAGGGGTGGTATAGAACACAACCTCACCCTTAGGATTTACCACAGCCCTCTGGGATGGCTCATATTGACTGGCACATAGATAAATTAGATCAGGAAATTGCCTGACCAAAGGCATTTTAAAAGTTGGCAAGGCAGATTCCCAGATGCCTAAGATATCTGTCCCCTCTCTGTGTTTGGCCCTGAAATGATTTAGCAACTGAAGGTGGGGGGTGCATCCTTGCCTGGAATCTTCTGAAATCTGATAATCCAGGTCTGCTAGGTCTTGCCAGTCTAACTCCCTCTGAGGAGCATTCAGAGGAGTGACATTGAGGATTTCAGGGGTTTCCATGCTTTGTGCAAATAATAACTAGAATGCTGTTTGAACTAGTGATTTCTGATGAGAACCGAGGTCAACAGGGTTGGATTACGGTCAGGATGAGAATGCCGGCCCCTTAGGAAGGGTTTAAGTGGCAAGGAGACCTCCTCTGTCAATTTTGGGAGTTTACTCAGGAGTTCACGACTGCGCGAACAGGGTAATTCTTTTAACTGATTTGGCAGTGAATTTGCAGGTCTCCGGCACTGTATTTCGATTTTAACTGGTCGAATAGGAAAAACACAATTGGTTTGCCGGTGAATTTCACATCTCACAGGCTTTCATGGCGGGTTTTTACAGAAAATTGAAGAAAAACCAGTTAAAAGAGGACGAGGCTGAAATACCTGGTAAGCAATAGTCTAAGCTGAAGAGTGCAACTGAATTTTGCGTGCGGGGTGCTTCGGAACAGGTTGCAGGTTGGCTGGTGGCGCAAGCGTCGTAAATCCCATGCAGAAGACTAAACAGGAAAATTTTGAAAAATTGTGAAAAATGGCCAAAATTGACGAAAATATGGCTTTTTGGTATTTTTGGCGCGCTTTATGGATGACGTCAGCATGACGTCAGCATGGGGCCCGGGTTGGGTGACGTCAGCATGGAGACGTGGCAGTCATTAGTAGGTCCACGGGGGCGGTGATGTGGCGGCCGGGCGGACGAATCGGGCATGAGGCGGGATGAACTGGCGGTGACGTGCACGGTACCAGGGCGCAATTGTGGACAGGACAGGTGTCGCCATATCGGAAGGGGGCCTGTACGCCGGACGACTTGTCAGGCGTTGCTCCGATGCAGTAATACTGTGACGCGTGCCCCTGCGCTGATGCTGGCCTGACGTAAGCGTCTGACAGATTTCGGAAGGTATCTGTCAGACACATAAGGCCTTCCGATATTGATGACAGCCGTAGATCTGGAGGCGGGCGATCGGACGGTCGTCGGGCGCCTGACTTGCGCGGTCGGTAGCAGCGGCTTTATTTAACGTGCGGACGTCGGGATGACCCGAAATCAACCTCCGCCGTGGATCTGGATCAGGCGCGATCGGACGGCAGTCGGATGGTCAACCTGTACGGAGGATATGCAAGAGCGGGCGGGCAATAAAGAAATAATTTCCTTTGCAGACATGGACGGCGGGGCCCTCCGGGCGATAAATACTCCTTTGGTGGATTTTCATTGGTTTTTCTCGTTAAATTATTGCTGCCCGCTAATCACAAAATAAAGCTCTTCAAAGGTTTTTTATAAAGTTTCAGGTGTTATTATTTCCAAAGGCGGAAACTTTGGACAAAAGGGTTTTAACAGGTTTATGAAAATAAAGATGTGAATGAACCCCGACCTTAGGATAAGGCGGGGAAGGGCGTTTTTGTAAGGTTTTTCCCCCTTTGGGTTGCTTTTATGGGTTTTTCCATGTTTTTTCAAGGTTTTTCAAGGCAAAATGGCACTTTGGGTAGGGAAACTGGTCTGAGATGGAGCAGAAGACAAGTCATGGGTTCTTGACCTTGACCAGGTGTCAATTCAAGCCCCAGGGATAGAATACTATGGCTATAGTGCCAGGGAGGGGATATTTATGCATTGTGGGGTTTATACACCATGGTGTTTATAATATTAGGGGTAAAGGAGTATAGGGAGCTAAGTAGTATAGTTAGTTGTTAATATGGAAGGAATTTATGAGTGAGGGCTAGCTCAGCCAAGTTTTGTTTGCAAATAGCTTGGAATTAGGAGTAGTTCAAAATGAAAAGATTTTTGCACAAGAAATGTGGCTTCTCAAGGGTATAAGAATGTAAAACATATGATTTCTTATGCTTTGTACAACTTTGGGGAAAGGGAGTTAGTAATGAATGATTTACAAATGAGCAACAGGGGAGTTAGTCATGCTTCATAGTGCTGCTCTTCCTGTATACATTTCAGCAACATTGATTTTGAAAGAGACACCATTTCTGCAACCCCATCTACCTACCCAACTAGTTTTCCTAGCATTTTTTGTTCCTTCTTGGAGGGTGCACTTTGGACTTGCAAACCCTTTGAATGCCTTTTCTTTTATTGGCTTTTTCTCATATTGTCTATCTAATGCAACCCTTATTCCTTCCAAGGTCCCAGATTAGACAGTTGGGAACCTTTGTTTCTCTACCTATTCTATTGGTGTGCCAAGATTAAACAGTTTGGACACACATCATTCTCTATTCTACAACAAGAAATTGAAAACTTGACATGGTCCAGATTAGACTGTTGGACCAGCCATCAAAATTGAATTTTTATCAAAACCGATACAGACATTACCTTCTCAGGGAAATATGGGATCTTTGCAGCTATCAAAGTAGAACATATTTGGACCTTTGATATCCAATCATGAAATATGAAACCTATTGGTATAGGTACCTAACAGTGGCTCCACATGGGGATGGTCTTTCACTTGGAAAGAGCAAGAACAGCAGGTCAGTGGGCCTGGATCTTTTTTGACTGCTCCTCTGAAATTTTGAAGTTTTGTTAATCATACATTCCTCAAATTGTAGGTTGATAAACTGAAGCACAACCTGTTTTCAATTCCATTCTTTGTCTGTAATGCCTTTCAAAATGTCTTCAGCTTCATGCTTCAAAAAAAAAGAATAATATATACAACACCTATAGAATTTATTTACATCAAACTATGTACAAAATAGGCCATCTCTCTTTCATGGGAGGTAATCAAAATAGTGTTTGAGCATCCTGCCATTGACAGGGCCTTCCTCTAGATCACTTTTGTCCAAATTTTGCAAAAAATAGGTGTTGTTTCCCTGCACAGCTTGTATTAAAAATGGTCCTCTCCAAAGGGAGTCAAACTTTCCATGCTTTCCTTTGCTCTCTCTTCTTGAATCCCATTTGAGAACCCTGTCCCCTATATTGAAGTCTTCTGCTTTGGTCCTTCTATCAAATGCCTTTTTAAGCTTTTCTTGTAGCACCTGAACTCTGTTATATACTTTCTCCCTGGTTTGCTGCAAACATATGATCTGATTTATCCTTCTTTGCATATCATTAGGCTCAGCTTGGCACTCCTGGAGCATCTTCATAGCAGGGATTCCTAATGATGAGGGGAATTTTGCCTCTAAACCATAAACTAATTCATAAGGGCTGACTCCAATTGACCTTTTAGATGTTAATCTGTCTGCCCATAATGCATTGACAAGTTTCTTGTGCCAGTTTTTCTTGTTTTCCTCCAATATTTTCTTGATCATATTTACCAAACTCTTGTTTGAAGATTCTGTCAGCCCATTGCCTTGGGGATAATATGCTGTGGAATGGCCCAATGTAATGTGAAACTTATGACAGAACTTAACCATTTTCTTAGATCTGAATGCAGCAGCATTATCTGTTATTATTTTGTCAGGGCATCCAAATCTAGCCAGAATGTTTATCTCTAAAAATTGGATAATGGTGGAGTCATTTGCTTGCCTGCATGGGATTGCCTCAATCCACTTTGTAAAGTAATCTGTTGCTGTAAGAATCCACCTATGCTGACCTGAGGAGGAGGGGTTAATTTCACCAATGAAATCTAGGCCCCATTGCTGAAATGGTTTCTCTGTTGCAATAGGCCTGAGGGGTAGAGGCAGCAGCTGTCTTTTCCCTTCAAATACTTGACATTTGTGACATGCAGTAGTAAATTTTTTGATATCAGCAAAGATAGTGGGCCAGTAATACCCAGCTCTCAGTATTTTGTTTACAGTGGATTTCCAGTAAAGATGACCTCCACAATCTCCTGCATGAAATTCTTCCATAATCTTGTTGGCTTCACCCTCAATCAGACAATTCAGCAAGATGCCCTCATGGTCTCTCCAACACAAATTTTCTTCCATGACACAAAATTTTGAGGCTTTCATTTTGATAAACCTACTCTTAGTTCTAGACAGTCCTGGGGGAGCACACAGGTTTTGCAATACATAACAAATATCAGAATACCAAGGGGATTGCGCAAAGGCTACATTGATCTTTGGAGTCGCCAGCTCCTGTTCACTGTCTAGTTGATTAATGTCAAGGGCTTGGAAGTTTGTTTCAGACATTAGTTTTGCTAAGCCCTGCCCCTTTATGAGTTTGGTAGGCTTTATTTCTATGTCGAATTCCAAAATGTTTGCTATCCACTTGCCTCTCCTACCCTCCAAATTCTCCTGTGTAAGTATATCTTTGACAATTGGGCTTGGTACATAGGCGATCACATGGGAATAAAGGATATAAATCCTGAAGTCTTTGATGGCTTTGACTAACGCATAGGCTTGCTTCTCCATGATTTGATATTTAAGGGGAGCATCCCTTAAGGCTTTGCTAAAGAATGCTATAGGTTTTTCATTTCCTAGATCGTCTTTCTGAAGTAAAACGGCAGCAATTGTATGCTCAGAGGCAAAAGAGAATATGATGAAATCTCTGTCAAATTGAGGGCTAGTTAGGACAGGAGTTTGGGTCAGAGCAAATTTAATGCTCTCAAAGGCTTGTTTAGCATCTACTGTCCATTTAACTTTGGAATCCTTTTTCAACATATTATTAAGCAATCTGCTAAGTTCAGCCAAATTTGGAATAAATCTTCTTAGGAAATTGATCTTTCCCAAAAAGGCCTGTAATTCTTTTATGTTCCTGGGATAGGGCATGTGTTGGATAGCCTGGATTCTCTCTGGGTCAATTCTGATGCCATCCTTGGAGATAATGTGACCCAGCAGTTTACCTTCTTCTAGACCGAAAATGGATTTTTTGGGATTCAATGATATCCCAAATTTTCTGCATTTTAGGAAGATTTGTCTTAGGTGATTAAGGTGCTCTTGGTCTGATTTGGAGAATGGTGTAAGGTCATCCAGATAGATGACTAGGAAGTCATGTATTTCTTTGGCAAAAGCAATATCCATTGCTCTTTGGAATGTGGCCCCTGCATTCTTTAAACCAAATGGCATTTTGACATACTTGAACGTTCCCCATGGGGTTGTGAATGCAGTTTTATCCTGATCATTAGGATGGACCAAAATCTGATTGAAGCCTGAAAAGCCATCCAACAAGGAAATCCTTGAAGCCCCTACTACTCTCTGTAAAATGTGGTCCATTTTAGGTAGGGGGTAGTTATCTTTTAATGACACTTGATTAAGGTTTCTTAAATCCACACAGAGCCTTATTTCACCTGTTTTCTTCCTTGTGGGGACTAGGTTTGAAATCCAATCAGAGAATCTGATTGGTGCTATTATTCCTGCTTTAAACATCTTTTGCACTTCTTGTTCCATTGCTGGGAGGAGCATGGGATTTATTCTTCTCAATTTTTGTTTGAAAGGTTTCTGATTTGGCTTGAGTGGAATTGTGTGCTGTATAACAGAGGTGTCATAGGACTTAAGGTCCTCATAACTCCATGCAAAGACATCCTGAAATTCTTTAAACAAATCTATGTATTTAGGCTTTTGGTCAGGAGGTAGGGCAGCTAATAGTTTTATAACTTTGGGGTTTTGGACTGTCCCTATGTTGTGTTCTTCAATGGTAGCGTTTAAGGGTTGGAACTTTGGTTTATTAGGGACATCATTAGAATCAAACATATCTTCTAATGGAGCTAAACCTATGGGTAAAAGATTATCATTTAACTGTATTATTTCAGTTTCCTCCATAGGCATTTGTTCATATTCAATTTGTTGGATTTGTTGAATGTTATCTTGGTTGAAAATCGTAGGGTTTAGCATTTGATAAACTATTTTGGGAGACAATAGTTGACTGATTTCAAAATTAAGTACTTGTGATTGACTTGCTGGTTCTGTGTCTATTTTCAGACCTGAAAATTGCTCCTGCAAAGTCAGAAAGTTGTTGATTTGCTTATCACTATCAAATACTTGCCAATCTTTTATGTTGTTTGGGACTGATGGTCTGTGTCTCACCTCAGCTGTGAAACGGTGACTGGGATCAAAGGGCAACTTGCAAGTACTTGCAAACATGGCTAGACTGTGAGCATGCAGGTTTTGTGACCTGGGAACTTTGGTAATTTGGTAATTGGGAAAAGACTTAAGTAGCTCTGTAGCCACAGCTCTGTATGATCTAAGTCTATTATCTTTGGCAACAAAATTACCCTTCACTTGTTGAATAACCAGGTCAGAATCCCCTAGGATGGATATAGTAGTGATTTGTAGGGATTGTATCAATTTAAGGCCTAGCAAGAGGGCCTCATATTCAGCCATATTATTGGTACATCTAAAGTTCAGTCTGTAAGCTCTTCCTTGCGCATGACTACCATCCTTATTATGCACCCATATTCCTGCTCCTGCCCCTAGCCTGTTAACTGATCCATCAAATTCTAGGAACCATAGGCTTTCTTTTTCTAGGGGTTTTTGGATGAGGTCTGTGTGGGATGAATTGGTGATTTGTAGGATGGGATGATCAATTGGCTTGGCTTGCTTGTCATCCGCTTCACTTGGTAGGATTGCTTTGTTATCTAGGGGGGCCATCGTTTCATTATTCTGTTCCAAAAGGATGATTTCACAATCATTTGTTTTGTTAGTATGACTTTTGCCATTGTTTGATTTAGTTTGTGCTTGGGTATCAAGTTTCTCTTGTTCAATTTGATTGGTTTTCATTATATGCGCCTTTTCCTTGGTGTGGCTGTTTGTATTGTCATTGTAAAGGATGTATGAGTCTATATCAGAGTGGACAGCATAAATGGGAAAATTTTGAGGCTTCTCTGTACTGCTGACCATGTATTTCATTAGTGACTCTCTATACAACCTCTTGGGTTGACCAAAGACTGTGATAGTAGCATATGACATGTCTAATTGGAGAGATCCTTGAAGCTTGGCTCCCCATGATCTTGACAGCAACATCCCATATTTGGGTGGGATATCAGCAACAACCACATCCATTAGGATTGTTTTGTTCGGGTACTGAACTAAGGACACGCATAAGTCTTTTATTAGACCTAAACACTTGACTTGACTGGAATCAAATGAAAAAAGGTCTTTGTATGGTCTGGTAATATCCAAATTCAACCTTTCCATTACAGATTTGGGCATTAAGTTGTGAGAAGCACCAGAATCAAACATTGCATTGTGTAGAATTTTGTCATGTATATGGAGGCTGACATAGAATGGTAAGACTCCTGAGGGAGCTATTTTTCCATCAACCTCTGGGCCGAAAAGCAATTCTGGGGTATCATCTAGCACATTGACATTATCTATGTTTTTGCTATGGGTAAGCTGCAGAGATTTTTGAATTTGCTGTTTATAGATCTCATTTTTGGCTAATTCTGCCAGAGGTATGGTTATCTTCAGTTTTCCAATCTCGTTTTCCAAATCAAAGGGTTTTTCTGATTGTGTTTTGGTAGTGTGGGTGAACTTATTGTCCTTATCTACTGAGATTTGTTCCTGATTTTGGGATTTGTTCTTGTTGATCACTTCCTGAGGTTCTTTGCTTGATTTGGGCTGCTCAACTGATGGAATAGGTGATTTTAGTGACTGTTCAGTGATGTCTTCCACAATTACCTCATTTGAGGGAGAATTAATTGTGCTTTTTGGTTCTAGAGCTATGGCATCTCTGGGATGTGATTTATCTTTTGTTTCCTCAGGTTGTTTTACATTCACAGTCCTACTTCTTAACTTGTACTGTTTATGAACTTCATAGACAGCAGTATCATAGCCTTGTTTAAAATCAAATGATTCTCCTGAACTTGTCTGAAACTGTTTACTATCATCTTCATCCTGATCTTCCTGACTCAAAAAGACTTGGTGCTTGTTGTCAAGCCCCATTAGGTGGATATGAGTATCTTCTGCTTGTTCTTCAGATGTGGATGTTTCAGCATAATTTTCCTGAAATGGTGGTCTTATTTCAGGATCAATATTAGTTTTGCTGCCACCAGGATTTTGGTTCCTCCTAAAGTTTGGATTCCTATTAGGATTGTTTGGTGGTGCTTCCCATAAGGATTTTCTTTCCACAGATTCTACTCTATCACCTAACCTTTTCATACCAGAAATTATTGCATCTAATTTTTGGTCCAATGCAGAGGGTTCTTCCTTGAAAACAACCCTCTTTTCTGTTTTGGCCCTGTTCCTCTTGGCAATCAGATTTGCTTCAACTGTCACAGCAACTCTCTGAGCTTCTTCAAGGGTTTGAGGGGCTCTTTCTTTCAGTTGGTAGGCCATATCTGGGTCAAATCCATCTGGGAATTTGTATAAGGCTAAATCCGGAGGAGGTCTTAGGTTTTGAGGTATAGCATTATAAACATTGTTGAACCTAGCACAATATTCCAAAACAGTCTCTTGGGGACCTCTTCTAATCATATCATACTCACCAAGTATGTGTAAAGGATCCTTCTTTTTCTCCCACCTGTTTATGAAGGATTGGTATAGTTCATCAGGGTTATTAATGGTGTTTGCAGGCAAGGATCTAAACCATGTTCTTACGTCCCCTGTCAAGCTTTGGACAAATATTCTCATCCTTACCGTTTCATCATCAATTTCATAATTTTCAAAATGATCTTGCATTCTTTTGGCATGTTGAATTGCAGAATAAGGTCCAGTGGAGTCAAAGTATGAGATTTTGGCCTGGTAGTCCTGAGGTAAAGCCACTGGGTTGGCAGGCAATTGTAGGGGTGCATACCTGGCCATATTTGCTGGATTTTGGGGGTTAACTGGGACAACTGGAACAAAAGGAACAAAAGGTATCACAGGGGTAATAGGTACGAAGGGAATGGCAGTATGGGATGAACAGACTTGTGTGGGAGAAGGAGGGATTGGCGGAGGATTTTGGGATGTGGAAGGGGAGCTGGGGGAATTAGGGGTGGAACGAAATAGGACTTTAACTGGAGTGGGGATTTGGTTAGGAAACTCTGGCTGTTGACTGATATCAGCGAAGTTATCTTGTAGTTGCTGTTTCCTAACGAACTTAGGGATGGTATTAGGATTTTCGAAGATGGTAGGAGGATTGGGATCAGGGTTATTCCTTGTGTACCGAAGGTTCTTCTTAGGAGCCAGTTTCTAAGCCGGTTTAGTAAGAAATTCTGTGCAGAAAGGGGTCTGATTTAGCTCTTTCTTTAGGCTACAAATATCTGTGTTGGAGTAGCTTAGAGGTGTCTTAGCTGATATTCAGACTGTAAATGTGACTTATTGACAGATTTTAGGCTTCAGATCCCGAGTTCCCCAGTGGAGTCGCCATTTATGTTAACACCCAGGTTGTTCTCTTTGACTCCTAAGAGAATACGGCCGGGGTAACCACTAACCAGTCTTTGGGCTGCAGCTTCTAGCCCAGCTGCAGTCAGAGAGGGCTCTCTCTATCAGGTAGTAAAGGTTTTAGGCTAGTTGTGAGGTGAGTTTTTTGGTTGTTTTTGTGTATTTGGTTGGGAGGACGCTTCTGCTTTCTTTAAAGTAGATCAGCAGAGGAGATTAATCCATTGGGCAATGGGGTCTAGGACTGTTCTCTCTTGAAACCTTGATTTTGGTGAGAAGGAAACTTACAGGGCCTGTGTGCATTTCATGGGACAACCTGTGAATATTGAAGATGAGGTGAATACAACTAGTAACGAGCAATTAAGATTTCGTTACTTAAGCGGTATATTTGTGAAAGAGGCATGTCATCTAAGAGCAATCGCTTGAATTCTTAAAACAACAATGCACAGTAAGGATATGGCTTAAAGGTAGCATTTAAGAATTACACTTTAAACACTTTAACAGAAGAAAACATAAGAAACAGTTCAGATTGAGCTCAGGGTAGTCAATGACTAAATCCTGAGGCTATCCTTTTTCTTTACTGTCTAGAGTTTCAAACATACAGGAAACAGGAGAAACGAGAAACATGTGAAACATATGGAATAACAGGAAACATATGTGAAATAAGGAGCCATGAGAAAACTTATTGAGCCATGTAATGAACAAGAATCCTGCAACTTTGAGCCACACACCATCAAGAGACCAAGAGACAACACATCATTGAAGAAATCCCACTGCCTTTGTATTAACCTGTCTGAAAAGTTTACAATATCAGAGCAACAGAGAATATCTCATAGAAGAAATTCTTACATCCGGAATCCAACCCTCTTAAACAAATGCGAGGGTCTATATATAGAGTTTTTTAGATACAAAAATATCTCAGGAATGGAGTCATCTGAGAAAAAATCTCTTACACTGGTACAGAGAAAGTCGATGAGAAGTTATTGCAAGTGTAAATGTTTCTTTTAAAGCTATTAACTCCTGACATGATAGCTTTTTGACTTTTGAGTGCTGCGGAGTTGATTGGGCGGCTTTTCCATAAATTAAGCATTGAAGTGCTTTGTTACTTCTGATTTTTCTGTATCTTTCTTGACTCTGCCACCTGTACCTGCTGATGTTGTTGCTGATGCTGAGTACCTGTGCTGAGTTGGCTCAGTGTCTCTATATCTGCTGTCGTGGCTTTGTTCACCTGTAAGTGCAATATTGACTGTACTGCTACAAAAATGTTTCTTTTTCACCCTTGATTTAAAAGTAGCTTTACCAAGTCCTGCCAATTATCTGGGTGAGGAAGCTGATGCTTCAAAATTGATCCTACGGTCTCATCAGCTTCAGTATACTTATAAAAGTCAGGAGGTTTATCAAATAAATGTGCTACCTCATTTTTGATAAAAAACAGATTATCTAATTTATTGAACAGATCTTGTCCTGTTAATGGGCCTGCTGTAGATGACCCAGAAGCCTCAGCAATCTGCATGGCTGAAAAGGTGCTTAGTCTTTTGATATACTTCTCATAAGAGAGAAGCTTTCCTGATTCTTCTAAACTGGGGAGCCCTTTGTCTTGCAGTGCTGTGAACCTATTCTGGAACTTAGCTATATCTGCTTGCATATCGTGTACCCTTCTGTCCAACGTTTGAATGAGGCCCTTCATTGTTGTAGTCCTCTTAATTATGGAAATAGTTTCAGTTTTGTTAGCAATTCCCATCTGGATTAGCTGAGAACTATTCCTATAATTCAGGACTTCTATCATCTTTGGGGCAAGGTCTGCCATATTGCCTAGGTCACTTCTTGCCCTGTATAGTTCTTTCTTTGCTTTGCCAATGAGGCCTATCTGCTCATATATGGCAACAATGTACTCCCACTGGTTAGTGATGGCTTGTCCAATGGCAGTCCATATCACCTGCTTGATTTCTGCTATTACTTTGTCAAAACTGAGCTGCTTTTCTAGCTCTGCAATAGTCCTTTTCAGGGCTTTCACTTCCCTTTCCCTTTCAGCCACGTTCTGCTTAGATTTATCATATTTTTCCTCTAATTTTGCTAGGCTTTCCTTGGCCTTGTTTAGCTCTGTCATTTGAGCTTCCAGCACTTGAATTTCCTGCCTTAACTTCTGCATATCTAGGCTCTCGGCCTGCTCTGTTGGTGGTGCTGTAGTGGCTGGAGCCTTCTCTGTTGGAGCTGCCTTTGCTGCTTGCTGTGGAGGGATATCCTCTTTAGGGGTTTCTTCTCGGTTTGTTTTCTCTGTGGATGGTTGAGAAGATTGCCCTTGTTCTCCCTTCTGTATAACTGCCTCCAGGGTGTTCTCTGTGTCCAACAACTTTTGCTGGGTGTCCACCAATTCTTTATATAGAGTCATGAGCAGTGCAGTTATATCTTTATCTCTTCTTTGTTGGGCTACCTCATCTGTTTGCGGATGTATTGTTGGTGGGATTTTCATCCTCTTTTTGATAGCAGCTACATCTGCATCCCTTAGTTTAAGGACCTGTTGAATGGCCTTAACATCATTGGGATCATGCCCAAATTCAATGATAATATCCTCCAGCGCCTTGATTCTATTGTCCTTGGCTTGAGAGGATGCCCTCTCCAACTCAAGCTGTGCTGCTGTGTTGTTCAAACTGTTCTGCAGCCTATAATTCATCAAGGTCTTGTCTGCCAGAGATGCATAGACCATCTCACCCGTTTGCTTGTGAAGCTCAATCTGGTCTATAGGGTGGATATCTTTGGCAAGGACTTCTAAGTTTGTCCTTATGTAGTCTGCAGTTGATTGAGGCCGCTGCTCAGTGGGAGTAAAATGACTCAAAGTCAATTTGGCTTCTTGTACATCATATGCAGCCATAAGCCTTTGTTGATTCGATGGAGCCATGTTTAATAGGTAGTTGTATAGCTTGATTTTGAGTGGCTCACTCCTTCTCTTAGCATCCTTGAAGAAATCCTTGATGCCTGCAGCTCTACTTTTATCTTGACCTGAGGAGCTGACCTCCCCAAGTGTTGTCCTGTCCTGCTCTTGATGCATTGAGCTGGCGGAGGCCTCAAAACTTTGAATTTCCTCTTCTCCAAATGGATTTAGCCTCTGTCTTTTTTCTGAGCCTTCTGTGAGAGGGGTCTCCCTATCCCTCTTCCTACTGATATCCTCCCTTAAAGGGGTTTGGAGGATTGAGGGGTCAACCCTAGACTCTTGTCTAGGAGGAGCCATGCTAGTTGTCTTCTCTTGGGTGGCTGCCTGGCCTTCTCCTTCCTGTTGTTCCTGATCCTGTTGATCAGTTTGTTGCTGATTTTGTTGCTGTTGATCCTGTTGCCCCTGTTGGCTGTCTGTTTCTTCCATCACTTTGCCCTTTCCTTTGTCTTGTCCTTGCTTTGAAGCTTGTTCTGCTCCTTCTTGTGTTGTAAATAAGGAAGTTGGCGCTGTTGTATGAGGACTGGGTAGGGTGGGCACCTGTGAAGGACACTCCAAGTCAGCCATTTTCAACAAATATCTTCTAGCCCTGTCGTTTAGCTCTTCTTGGGTCAGGGGCTCTATCAAGGTGTTTTTGTGCCATTTTGGCTGGTTTGCATGTCTCGATATGAGGATCATGTTATGATGCTCATAACCAGCGAGTTTGTACTTTATTCTCCTCTTGGATATGAAACCATTGGGATCATATGGTTTCCATAGGAAGCTGTAGGTTAGGCCTAGGCCTTCTAACTTTCTTTCTGCCTCTTTCCATCCTTCTTTTTTGTTTAACACAATATTCCCAAGTTGGTTTTTAATCTTTAGTTGTGCCTTTTTGCCCCTTCCTGCAAAATGAACCAGGTCTACATGTGCAAACTGTCTGAAATACTCTAGGGCAAAGAGCCTCATAGGCACATACCTGGGCAGCCTGAATGGTCTTAGCTCACAACCATATATTCTGATCACTGTGTGATGCTGGTAGAAATACCAGTCCCCTATGCTATAAGCAGTGGATAGTTGTAGTATCCTCTTCATATCATCAGTGAGTCTAGGAGGAGGTTCTGTTAGAAGCAAGGACATGGCTGGATGAATGAATAAGTCTATAAATTCACAATATGTGTAGGGTGAGTAGGCATCATGATGGAAGATTGAGCTCCAATAAACAACTGATCTTGGGTTTCCTGCAGCATCATGTCTCCTGATCTCAAAGGAGAATTTCTCATACTGGTGATAGAGGATAAGATGATAAATGTATGAGGTGTATCTGAACACCTTCTCTCTAGGTAAATGCAGAAATTGCTCATGTATTTTGTCTGAGATGAATGTGGCGTAGTTGTAGCAGATAGGGGTGTTTCCAGGGGTAAACATTAACATCATAACTAATACAGTTTCCTCTATAAACTCTGTTGACCTATATCCCAGAATTGAGCTCACCATATGGGCTAGGTCTAGCCCAAGTTGATTTAAATATCCATCAAAAATAGGAGGATGCAATACTGTGTCTGATTTGCTAATGAATAGCTGATTAAACCTTAGGATGTCTGCCTCTGTGAGTGTCTTGGTCCCTTTGTTGATTAAGTCTAACAAGGACAAGGGAACCATTTTCTTGTCAGTTCTGAACTGAACCATATCTCTGATGGCTTGAGGGGTGGTATAGAACACAACCTCACCCTTAGGATTTACAACAGCCCTCTGGGATGGCTCATATTGACTGGCACATAGATAAATTAGATCAGGAAATTGCCTGACCAAAGGCATTTTAAAAGTTGGCAGGGCAGATTCCCAGATGCCTAAGATATCTGTCCCCTCTCTGTGTTTGGCCCTGAAATGATTTAGCAACTGAAGGTGGGGGGTGCATCCTTGCCTGGAATCTTCTGAAATCTGATAATCCAGGTCTGCTAGGTCTTGCCAGTCCAACTCCCTCTGAGGAGCATTCAGAGGAGTGACATTGAGGATTTCAGGGGTTTCCATGCTTAGTGCAAATAATAACTGAAATGCTATTTGAATCAGTGATTTCTGATAAGAACCGAGGTCAACAGGGTTGGATTACGGTCAGGATGAGAAAGCCGGCCCCTTAAGAAGGGTTTAAGTGGCAAGGAGAGCTCCTCTGTCAATTTTGGGAGTTTACTCAGGAGTTCACGACTGCGCGAACAGGGTAATTCTTTTAACTGATTTGGCAGTGAATTTGCAGGTCTCCGGCACTGTATTTCGATTTTAACTGGTCGAATAGGAAAAACACAATTGGTTTGCCGGTGAATTTCACATCTCACAGGCTTTCATGGCGGGTTTTTACAGAAAATTGAAGAAAAACCAGTTAAAAGAGGACGAGGCTGAAATACCTGGTAAGCAATAGTCTAAGCTGAAGAGTGCAACTGAATTTTGCGTGCGGGGTGCTTCGGAACAGGTTGCAGGTTGGCTGGTGGCGCAAGCGTCGTAAATCCCATGCAGAAGACTAAACAGGAAAATTTTGAAAAATTGTGAAAAATGGCCAAAATTGACGAAAATATGGCTTTTTGGTATTTTTGGCGCGCTTTATGGATGACGTCATCATGACGTCAGCATGGGGCCCGGGTTGGGTGACGTCAGCATGGAGACGTGGCAGTCATCAGTAGGTCCACGGGGGCGGTGATGTGGCGGCCGGGCAGACGAATCAGGCATGAGGTGGGATGAACTGGCGGTGACGTGCACGGTACCAGGGCGCAATTGTGGACAGGACAGGTGTCGCCATATCGGAAAGGGGCCTGTACGCCGGACGACCTGTCAGGCGTTGCTCCGATGCAGTAATACTGTGACGCGTGCCCCTGCGCTGATGCTGGCCTGACGTAAGCGTCTGACAGATTTCGGAAGGTATCTGTCAGACACATAAGGCCTTCCGATATTGATGACAGCCGTAGATCTGGAGGCGGGCGATCGGACGGTCGTCGGGCGCCTGACTTGCGCGGTCGGTAGCAGCGGCTTTATTTAACGTGCGGACGTCGGGATGACCCGAAATCAACCTCCGCCGTGGATCTGGATCAGGCGCGATCGGACGGCAGTCGGATGGTCAACCTGTACGGAGGATACGTAAGAGCGGACGGGCAATAAAGAAATAATTTCCTTTGCAGACGTGGACGGCGGGGCCCTCCGGGCGATAAATACTCCTTTGGTGGATTTTCATTGGTTTTTCTCGTTAAATCATTGCTGCCCGCTGATCAAAAACTAAAGCTCTTCAAAGGTTTTTTATAAAGTTTCAGGTGTTATTATTTCCGAAGGCGGAAACTTTGGACAAAAGGGTTTTAACAAGTTTGTGAAAATAAAGATGTGAATGAATCCCGACCTTAGGATAAGGCGGGGAAGGGCGTTTTTGTAAGGTTTTTCCCCCTTTGGGCTATTTTTATGGGTTTTTCCATGTTTTTTCCAGGTTCTTCAAGGTAAAATGGCACTTTGGGTAGGGAAACTGGTCTGTGATGGAGCAGAAGACAAGTGATGGGTTCTTGACCTTGACCAGGTGTCAATTCAAGCCCCAGGGATAGAATACTATGGCTATAGTGCCAGGGAGGGGATATTTATGCATTATGGGGTTTATACACCATGGTGTTTATAATATTAGGGGTAAAGGAGTATAGGGAGCTAAGTAGTATAGTTAGTTGTTAATATGGAAGGAATTTATGAGTGAGGGCCAGCTCAGCCAAGTTTTGTTTGTAAATAGTTTGGAATTAGGAGTAGTTCAAAATGAAAAGATTTTTGCACAAGAAATGTGGCTTTTCAAGGGTATAAGAATGTAAAACATATGATTTCTTATGCTTTGTACAACTTTGGGGAAAGGGAGTTAGTAATGAATGATTTACAAATGAGCAATAGGGGAGTTAGTCATGCTTCATAGTGCTGCTCTTCCTGTATACATTTCAGCAACTTTGATTATAAAAGAGACACCATTTCTGCAACCCCATCTACCTACCCAACTAGTTTTCCTAGCATTTTTTGTTCCTTCTTGGAGGGTGCACTTTGGACTTGCAAACCCTTTGAATGCCTTTTCTTTTATTGGCTTTTTCTCATATTGTCTATCTAATGCAACCCTTATTCCTTCCAAGGTCCCAGATTAGACAGTTGGGAACCTTTGTTTCTCTACCTATTCTATTGGTGTGCCAAGATTAAACAGTTTGGACACACATCATTCTCTATTCTACAACAAGAAATTGAAAACTTGACATGGTCCAGATTAGACTGTTGGACCAGCCATCAAAATTGAATTTTTATCAAAACCAATACAGACATTACCTTCTCAGGGAAATATGGGATCTTTGCAGCTATCAAAGTAGAACATATTTGGACCTTTGATATCCAATCATGAAATATGAAACCTATTGGTATAGGTACCTAACACATCCTTCTTTTGGAAGGTGAGATATCCGGTGAATGCCCATACAGTCGATCTCTGTACAAGAAATACTTCGTTCTCACAAATTTTAGATCAGAAGCAGTTGAGTTTGGAGCTGGTGGAATTCGAATTTGCAGTAGTGTTGTTGAAATGTCTTTCAACGGATTGTGAATGTTATTCCAAAGCAAGAGCGACTTGGCACTCAAGGATAAACTCAGTAACAATAGGTATGAGAACGGATCGTCATCAAAGGGAGCTGATGAAGACAATTGTGCTTTGGCTGCCAAAGCAAAGAAAGGGAAGAGCAAGAAAGCTTCTCAGTCTGGTGCGAAAGGCAAGAAGCAGGATATGTCCAAGGTGAAGTGTTTTCACTGTCACCAGCACGGACACTATGCCACGAATTGTCCGCAGAAGAAGAAGAACAAGCAAGCTGCTGGATTTGCAGGGGAAGAGGCCTTAGCTTCTCAGTTTGAGCTTGATTTTTCATTGATCGCATGCTTGGTTTCAAGTGTGATGGGATCAGTGTGGTTCTTGGACAGTGGTGCACCTTTTCACATGACGGGAGATAAAGATTTGTTCTCTGATCTGGAGGACAAAGATCTTGGAGTGCACATCGAGATGGGCGATGATGGTAGATACAGTGCGACCGGTATCGGTACCATTTCCTTTGAGAGGGAGTCTGGTAAACCCTTTGTATTGAAGGAAGTCATGCATGTTCCAGGATTGAAGAAGAATCTCATCTCAGTGGCGATGTTAGAAGACAAGGGGTATGATGTTGTTTTCAGCGAGGGAAAGGCCTTCCTGCGCAGCAAGACAACTGGTGAGACCCGGAAGATAGGGGTTCGAGTGAGGAACCTTTATCATTTGCATGTAGATGGATGCACAGCAATGGCAGGCAAGGCAGAAGGATTGGTGAGCTGGGATGATGGCGAGTTGTGGCACAGGAGAATGGGTCACCTTCACCATGGAGCCTTGAAGATACTGCAGCAGATCACTACAGGGATTCCTAAAGGCACACTTGCGCAGTCAGATCAGTGCAAGGGGTGTACTTTGGGGAAGTTTGTGAAAGCCACCTTTCACGAGAAGGATAGTCGCGCCACGACGATCCTTGAGAGAATTCACACAGACGTGTGTGGACCTTTCTCAGTTGCTTCGACAGCAAAACACAGGTATTATGTGATTTTTGTTGATGATTTCTCTCGTAAGTGTTGGATCTTCTTCATGCAGAAGAAGAGCGAGACATATTCAAAGTTCTGTGAATTCAAAGCACTGGTCGAGAAGGAGTCGGGGAAGAAGGTGAAGGCTCTTAGGAGCGATAATGGTGGTGAATACATCTCGGACGAGTTCAAGGATTTCTACAAGGCAGAAGGGATTCGTAGAGAGCTCATAGCTCCCCATAACCCACAACAGAACGGGGTAGCTGAGCGGAAGAATAGAATGATTGTGGGTTCTGCACGGGCAATGTTGCATGATCAGGGCCTACCCCTTCACTTGTGGGCGGAAGCATGCAATACAACAGTTTATGTGCAGAACCATTGTCCTCCTAGGATACTTGGCATGAGTACACC
>APFE031330111.1:0-12220 GCA_000404065.3 Pinus taeda | reverse complement strand
TGATTGATTCAGACCTGAGCTGTATTGTGTGTAACAGGTGGAGCTGGTACTGGATTTCTTGTGATAAGCATTGTACTTTGTAATGTTACATGACTCAATCATTAATATACAGATAGTTGGGGTTTTTTTAGCGAGATGCTTTCCCCGGGATACATACTGTGTTAATGTGTGAATGCTCTTGATGTTTTATTGTTATTGATGCTGCTATATTGATGATCAACGTAGAGGAGCTTATGTATTGTATATGTTTTCCGCATTAGTACATGATCAGGATAATCTCTGTTGAATATGTGTTAAATTATTCAAAATTTCTACAATTTCTACTAACTCTTTATTCTTCTATATGCTCTGCTCTTTATCCATAATTTACAGTTCAAAGGTCAGCTCTCTATGTTCATCCTTTATAATGGAAGCCAAAAGAACCTATTCTCCCATGAATTCGTAGACCATTGTATCAAAAAATTGTTAATTGAACCATATTTGTGGAACCTAATTAAGAACCCAATTGTTAACTATGAATATCCTTCTCCCTCGCTCTAGCCCCTTCATGGAATACTCAATCAAGCCCCCCTCCCAATACATAACTTGAAATAATTAGGTGGTTGAGAATAAAAGACATGCCACATCAAAAGGAAGGGTAAAGAGGGTCCACCTCTTACTGTGGTTGGGTGGTGTTTTATTATAAGATCTCCAAAAATTGCCTCACCTTCTAAAACATAGACAACTGCATTCCAACTCTCTCAAACAGGTTGATGAATACGAACCCTTAGCTTCATTGTGAAATCCAAGAACATTGTCAGAGTTCCAATGTATACAAGGTAATTAATGCCCAAACGTTCTCCAGCTATCACAATTTCTTTAAGACAATCTTTCTCAACCTTTGTTATGTCTTTACCTCCCAATTCATATGTCTTTACCTTCCAATTCTTGATATGCAGGTTCAATCCTATACATAAAAGACAACCAATTCCTTGTAAGTCGGTAACTAAATTAGAAATAGAGAATCTTAAATAAATTATCTGGTTAGAAACAAAGATACTTACATTTTGTCTTTTGATGAAATATTTACCCAAAGTTGCAAGCCAATATCAACCCCTTTTCTTGATGGCATTTCACAGTTGACTCTACCTCTTCCAGATGTCATCCACTACACAACCCAATAATTGTTTACTTAGAACATTGTCACAGATTCTGATCTTTTTTTTTGTTCAACATAGTATCAGAGAAAGTGTGAGGATTTTGGCCTTCAAATTTCTGAAACACGTGTTTTGTTTCCCTTCTCTCTCTATTGGGCATTGCAAAAAATCACTCAGCCTGTCTATTCTTGCTAGTGAACTCTCTGTGTTGGTCTTGTTTATTGAGTTTACTCTCTTGCTCATTTTACTTAGCTACACTCTTTTGGGGTCCATCATTTTGCATTTTACTTATTTTTATGATTCCATATCCTATTCTTTCGCCTTATTCTTGTTTAAGGTTTGTCATGTCTCTATCATTCTCATAGTCTTAGGTTTGTACTTTTATCGATTTGTATCCATTCTAATTTCTTGCAGAGGAGAACTAGAATTTGTGTGCAAGTGGTTAGAGCTATGAAAGAGTTTTCAAGGTTGCTAACACGACTATTTTCTAGATGTAGATTAAGAGTAATGGGTTAGAGCTTCTATTCCATTGTGCCATACACTACCACTAATTTTTGTTTTTTCCATAAAGTGAACATGTTGACAAGTGATTTGTTGCTTTATTATAAAGCATCTGCATGATTCCATTTCAAATGTCAAAGAATTGTCACCATTCCATAAGGAAGCACACTTCTTGGATTGTGTACTTCAAGTTTATTTTCACCCTGAACTACAAGGGTATTATAATATGTTGAAGATATGAAGGCCAAGAGCTAGGTGAAACTTTTCTATTTTTATATGGGACCTAGTTCAATGACTCCATATTTATCTGCTTAATGCTTTAGAAACGTGTGATATCTCTCTATTATTTTTGATGTATCCATTCTCTGATTCCCAAAGCCCATTCTCATGCTTGGTCAAATCTAAGCTTAGTTCTATTTAATCTCACCCCAACAATTGTGAAAGCACACAAGTTTGATGAGAATTCATTGTAGGGTTTCCATATTTCCATATTTTCAATTATATACTTGAATTTCTAAAAGTGTTCATGTAATAATAAAGCCCTTTCTTTTACCCGCTAATGTTCTAGAACGAAGAGATAAAACTGTTGAAATACAGATATTTAAAAGACAAATCTAACTAAGCCTGGTGAGGCTTGTTATTTCGAGCCTAGTGAGACATATTTTTTTCGCTTTGCTCATCATTTTTCACAGAATCAAGTAACTATATTATAGAGTCGAATGCGAAAATATAACGAGTTGCAAAAATATTTCATAAAGGAACTGTAGGCGACTGTCAAACTTCCACTTGTATTAGTAAGTCAAGGAATATCCATATATGCTATATTCAAGGGAAAACATAATACCAAAATCAGACTTATATATAATAAATAAGGTAATTTTGTAGGAATTTAAAAGAAAAGAGAAAAAAAATTGCCAAGATATAGGCCATTGGTCATTGTAATCTTAGCTAAAACCACACGAAACTGAGCCCTAATGGAACGTATGTGTTCTTTATGAATTTGCAACATTCTTTGAGTCTCTTGCAAATACCTTGAATCCATTTGATAGCCTATGGAGAAATTACGAGTAATATGATATATACAAAACAAGAGAAGTGGATCATTTATTTCAAGAAACGAATAATGTTCTAACATCCATGAACTTCATAACAAAGGAATAATATGATAAATAGGGAGCATGCATCTTCACCTATGTAGCATTTAATGTACTTCTATGAGGTGTATATTATTTACCCCAGTTCTTAAAGAATCAATTGTAATCGTTATACATAGGAAAAAGTGTTTAATGAAAAAACCAAAAGCTGCAACTACTGATGCAAAATCCTTTATCTGTGCTATCTATTTAATTGGTAGTGCACCTAGGTCAATGGAAAAAGTTACAATTGTAATAACATAAATACAATGCAGAGGAAGAAGCAACGATGGAAAGTGTATCAGATCCAAAACCATGGAGGCTTAACAATGAAAATTCTATGAAAGTATAGTGACAACATTTAGGCTTTATGGAAGCCCTTATCCTATGAACTGGTTTTAAGCAAGAACAAAACCACCTTGTGAAATCAGATCGAAAGTCCACCGAAGATATTTCCTTACAGATTCATTGACAAAATTACTCAGATTATGCATAAGAAACCTAGAGAAGAGAATCGACATCCTTCATAGAGCTCATGTATGAGAATCTTGTTATAGTTCCAGGTCTTTGAAATAAATGTTATCTATTATTGGACACTAAAGAACAAGAATTCAAGCCAATCCATCCTTTTCATATATCAACTAATAAAAAGTTACAATTGTAAGAACAAAAATACAATGCAGCGGAAGAAGAAACAATGGAAAGTGTAGCAGATCCGTGGCCATGGAGGCTTGTCAATGAAAATTCCATGAAAATACAGTGACAACATTTAGGCTTGATGGAATTCCTTATCCTATGAACTGGTTCTAAGAAAAAACAAAACCAACCTTGTGAAATCATATTGAAAGGCCACATAAGATATTTCCTTACAAATTCATTGAGAAAATTACTCATATTATGGATAAGAAACCTAGGGAAGGCACTACACGCAGGGAGATAGGTCACAATATTGTTGTTCTCTTCTCTTGTTGATCAAAAAATTGAAAGGCTTTATATCAAGGTGAACAATTTTGTTCTGGTGCAGGTAATGCAAGCCCTTGAGCACTTTCTTGGCAACCTCAGCCAAATAGTGTTCTCGGGTTTTCTTGTGGGCTTGAATAACCTACATAAGGGTACCACCGTCCATGTACTCCAATGCAAAAGAGATCTCTCCTCCTCGATTGGATATGCCATAACACTACACAATTTGTGGAGAATTTTCCCTTCATAGAATCTCCATTTCCCTCATTATTTGCTTTCAGTACTTACTAGCTTGCCTCTGGGAATTTTTATAATAATCAGGAATGGTAATGACAACTTGATTCACTTGAAAACCTAGTTATGCTTGGGATATTTATTTCATGTTAAGCAATACCATTGAAGAGATTTCCTCGAGTACTTGGGTACTTGGTTACATTGAAAGTTTCATCAGTTGGAAGAGAAAACTTCATAGTATTTTTCATATTAATCATTTTATATCTAGATTTTTTTGAGGTACTTATCATGGATGCATTTTCAAGTTTATAGCAATACATGAGATTTAACACTAAGACAATTTGACTTGTAAATTTTAGGAAATTATTTGAAAGAAAAATTTTGTTTGTTGTCTAATAGATAAACTGAAGTATGCATTATCAGAAGCTAAAATATATGACAAATTCAAATTAGAAGATAGAGTAACATTTGTAATTACAAATTGCATAACCCTTTAATGGCTGATGAAAAACCCTTTATCCCTGTAACTGCTCAATAGGTAGTGCACCCAGGTCAATAAAACAAGTGATTAATTGGGATTTTACTATGTTGAACAGCTATTGAACCTCTTTCATATATGTATATGATCTTCTAATGTGCATGAAAAACAAACTAATTTCATCTACTTTCATGAATGTAGTAATAAGAAATGCCAAAATCTCAGGATTTTATTGGGGATAGTTTGTTGGACAAGATTTTTATGAGAAATTGCACTTTTTACCAAACTTTAGCCCTCCGATTACATAAAAAATCCCATCCATGATAGCACCTAGCCAACCATATCTCTTTCTAGGCATATTTGCAATCGGTCTCCATAAATCAACGTCAAGAACATATTCCTCTGCATGAATAATGGCTTCCCTGCAAGCATCTCTCCTCCGAGAGCCTCCAACAACATAAATCCTGCAAGAAATTGCATAGTAACCTTTCATTTTCAAATGCATCGTTTGGTCTTTGGAATTGATTTATAGATTTTATAACAATACTGTCATTTTATCTGATTTTTACATTGATTAAGGCTATAAGTGTGCTTCTCTGCTTAGCTAAACTCCATCTGGACGCATCAGATTGTTTACAACATAATGTTTCATATTACCACTTGCTAAGTATGAAATCATAATGTTTCATGTTACCACTTGGTAAGTCTGGAAAACTATTACAACTATTTCTAAGAAAATACACCAAAGTTTCATTATATATAGGCAAGTTAACTATAGTGATACACAGAGCTTCTTAGAAGAACAAAAAAAAATAACATATCATTACTCGATACATTAAGAAAACAACTATATATTGGTCCCCACCTGGAAAAAGTGTTTAATGAAAAAGGCCACATAAGAGATTTCCTTACAGATTCATTGAGAAAATTACTCAAATTATGCATAAGAAATGAGAAGAAGAGATTGCAGGAGGGGAGACAGGCCACAAGATTATTGTTCTCCTCTCTTGCTAATCAACAAATTGGAGGGCTTTATATCAAGGTGAACAATTTTTGTTCTAGTGCAGGTAATGCAAGCCCCTGAGCACCTGCCTGGAAACCTCAACCAAATAGTGTTCTCGAATTTTCTTGTGGGCTTGAAGAACCTTCGCAAAGGTACCACTGTCCATGTACTCCAACACAAAAGAGATCTCTCCTCCTTGGTCGAATACGCCATAACACTGCACGATTTGTGGAGAATTTTCCCTTCAGATAATCTCCATCTCACTCATTATTTGCTTTTGGTATTTAGTGTCTTGCCTCTGCCAATTGTTATAATAAGCGGGAATTGTAATGATAGCTTTATTAACTTAACAACCCAATTATGGTTGAGCGATTTCTTTCATGTTAAACAATACCATTGAAAATATTTCCTCGGCAACAAAGGTTTTCTCTTCTCCCTTAAAAGTTACCTGGATTAATGGGTTATCATTGGATTTGCAAACAATAGAAAAGGACCAAAGGCTCTTATCATCTTATATAGAGGAATGGGAGAAACACCTGCCAATCAACCTCTTGGCATAAAAAACAGTGTTCCCAGGGTTGAAAGCAACTTGATTCTTGGCATGCTTTCTGATGAGGTGTTCATTTTCTGTGAAGGAAACCATGGAAGGAGTAATCTAATTCCCCTAATCATTGGGAATGATATCCACTCTGGCATGATAACCATCCCAAACACTTACACAACTATAATTTGTTCCAAGATTGATGCCAATAGCCTTGCCATTTGGATTATGAGGGAAAGACATGGATGGATATTATGATCATCTAACAAGATTGAATGTAAATTATTCACCAGCAAGATAATTACATAGTAACCTTTCATTTTCAGACACATCAACTAGGGATTTGGAAAGTCAGTTAAGCGTTAAGAGTCAGTTATGAGATCAACGATGGGAAAATTTTTAATCATCTAACACCTAATATGATGGTGCATAGCAAAGACAACGTGGACCATAGGAGAGTTCATTTCAAAGGGAAACGCCTTATGGCGTAAATATTTCAAAATCAATCACACATATATGTACATATTATATAAAAAAAATTAAGAAAACTAAATTAGTATCGTTAAAACATTTTAAAAACATTTCAAGTAGTCTTACTAATTTATGTTTTGACCAGTCAAAAGTGTAAGTCATTCAAATTTGAATATAAAATTGATATGTGGCATTCAAAAAATATTAATAGTAATAAAAATATTCAATGTGGGTTATAAATAAAATATTTCAATATCAACTATATATGTACATATGAAAAATATATTAATAAGGGAAATATTCTAATATAGACAATGTGGTCCATATATAAAATATTTCGAAGAAAACTATACATATATGTATATATTATATAAAACAATTAAAAAAACTAAATCACTATCTTTAAAATATTTTTAAAACATTTCAAATAGTGTTACTATTTTATGATTTGGCTCATTTTCATGTAAGTGGTTTTGTCAATTTTGTTTAAAATATAGCAAAAACTTGTTGAAACTTGTCTCTTCAAGGAAAAATATTTAAATGTTTTAAAAACATTTCAAATAGTGTTACTATTTTATGTTTTGCCTCATTTTCATGTAAGTGATTTTATCAATTTTGTTTAAAATATAGAAAAAAATTGTTGAAACTTGTCTCTTCACGTACAAATATTTTTCCAAATTTTATTCACTAAAAAAAATTGCATATTAAAATATTTTGATCTTCTTGACGCTTGGTAGATCCGTGATTAAGATGATCTATATTGGTTAATAAAATAATTTTCAAATATTTCACATACATTAATTTAAAAACTCATATATATATATATATATGTGTGTGTGTGTGTGTAAAGAAAGACTATATAATATATATATATATATATAAATATATATATATATATATATATTATATATACTATATATATATATATATATATATTATATATATATGAATGGGAGATAAAGTTTAATATCAAAGCCAAAGTACACTCCAATTTTTTTATCCATGCCATTCAAATTTCTTAATAATTTCTTTTAGATAACCTCTAAATATTGTGCCCTAGACAACCCTTCAAAGTTTTTTTAAATCTTCAACGTCACAGAGGTTGAGGAGAGAGACCTCAAATTAATACAATTGAAAACTTTGGAATAATTTATAAATCACTTTCCTTTTGCTCTTACTTTGTCAGATTTATTTCGAAACATTATTAAAAGTTAATCAAAATAAAGATATTAAAATATTCTTAAATTGATACCGAAAAATAATATGCTTCGCTCTCTATTGTAAATACTAAATTTTATAGATTAAGTTATATATATATATATATATACATATATATATACATACTCGCCCTCATGCCTAGGTTTCTTCTACAACGCCACAAAAACATAAACTTCTATCTCATCATGATCTACAACATGAATGAATGTCCAACTGTAATTAATTAATGCCCATCTTATTGATATAGAGAATAAATATGAATCATCCACGTTAATAGGAATGTGGGAACATCACACTAGTAGAATGAAATATATGTTAATTTGATCACAAGACATAGCTTGGAGTTCAAATTAAGAAATACTACCTCATGCACACTATTGTAGGTGTGGAAAATGTGATTGAATCTTTGCAATAATTATAAGTCATGTATTTCTCTTGCACCCACTTCAATTTTAGCCTCTACTTCCCGTTGAGCTTAAGTGGATTGTGAATTCCTGGAATATTCCAAGATACGATAGTTGAACTCACCCACGTCCGTCGAATTATATAATATTACATGTCTGTCAAATCCTAGAATATTATGGCAATCCGTAAATCAACATAAGGATTCCCATGTAGGGGGGCTGATCTCACAGACATCTTCGTCCATTCAAATGAACTAGCCAATCCAGCTAACATAATACTCAGGAAAGTGAACTAACTAAGCCTAACAACATCCTCTCTTATCCAAGTGAATCCTCAACTTAACAAGACACATTACAATGTAGAATCTCTATCATTTTAAATAATTCATTACATATGATCGAGGAACTATAATACCATAAATTAATGACAATTGGATCAAATAAATTTAATAGGAAATGACACTAGAGGGCTTGGAGTATGCCCTAAAATCTCTTCTTCTTGGCTAAGAGCTCATCTTCCTAAGACTCAAGGAAATAGGTTAACGACTGAAGACTCATAGGAATCTGATAGGAGTGAAAGTCTGCCCCCTTACGGACCACCAATGGGTCACTTATTCGAGGTAGCATGGTTTTTCTTGAATAATGATGATAATTAAACCTTCATTTGCAATTAGTAGCTAGGGATGGTTTTCCTCACTAATGGTTTAACAACTAAGTTATAATAGATTTCCCACCGTGTAAAAAAAGGAATTGACACTATAATCACTCACCATGTAATGATCTGAAAGGAGACATTTTTGAATGTAAATCAAAATGATTTGAATTGAATGAGATTGAAATGAAAATACACACAGAACCTTCTCTGCTACCCAAGGATTGAGACATGTGTCAAATTCATGTACAGATGATAGTAATTCACATTCAATTCAAATTTCAACGGACTCAATATTGACATTCTTCTTCCCCTAAATATGTTAAAGGCAACTCACCTCGTTCAACTTTTAGGGAAGATATCATATTTATGGAAGATGTATGCTTCTTATGCAGGGTTGGTTCGCTAATGATTAGGTTGTTGAAAGGGTGGATATGGTTTGCTAACAATTCAAAATTTTGATATATTCTAATTTTAAGATAAAAAATGATTAATAATACAATTCCTATTGGGAAATACAATTTCAATAATTCATTCAAAACAGATAGATGATCGTTGAATCTTAAATAATGAGTATAGAAAACCGGTGATAGAACAATCCAAGCCACCAAACATTGCGATATATATATATATATAATAGTATATATATATAAATATATATAGATATATATATATATATATGATATATATATAATTATATATAAATATATATTATGCACTGGTGGCGGAATTCAACGAATACTTATTATTATTTTTTTCTTTTTAATGTATAGGAAAATGTTCACGCATGGGATTTTCATAAAATTCAATCAATTGAGCATGAATATAAAAGTTCCTTATAATTTGTTTTGAATGGTACCTTGACTTTCCTTTTTATATCTTCCTCACAAATTTTTCTTTCTCTTCATTCGAAATGTGGTTGGAACACTCGTTTTCTTGAGATTCTTTTCACTTGTTTGATACTTTGAAGGAAGCTTCTTTGAGTTTTGGCTAGTTTTTCTTTGTTTTCATTTCATAAGAAATAAGTATTCTATAAAGTGTTTCCATGGACATTTTTTCCAATGACATTTCTTCTATGGCAGAGAGATTAGCATCAAATCTAGAAGAAAGTGATCTCAACACCTTTTATATTATAAAAACATCATTAATTTTATCAACGAGACATTTTATTGTGTTTACAACCTATTGAAGCCTTGAAAATCACTGCAACAACATGAGGGAGACCACCCGGTCCGTACCTTGGTTAGCAACTCCTTTTCCATTTGGAATGGTGGTTCCGACTGGTTCAACTAGGTTCAGTTACCTTCTCTCAATCTCCAATGGCTTCAAAATATGACTTTCATTCACCAATGGAAAAGAGACATCAGATCGTCCTTCTAGCTGATCGGGCAAGAAAGTGATCCTTAAGCTGATTTAGGGCTCAACAAATCCACTACTAAAGTTTGCCTTTTTGGAAAGAGGACTTGAACGAATGCAGGAATTGATCTAAATGCAAACTTATGTTAAGATGCAAGAAAAAGAAACTATCCTAATCCTATCTCAATTAGGCAGATATAGATCTAACCTAAGAGGAGGTATTTAAAATATTGAGATTTAAATGTCTTGTTTATAATGAGTATCAAGTTAATGAAATAGTTCAATTAACTGACATTATGGATACCAAACACATCCTATTGAGATCCTTTAACTGAAATAATTAATCAACAACACTCAGGAAGTAGTTCACAAAATGGTATTGATCATTTAATCAGTAACTTGAATTCTTAGACAATAATATGCAGAAGAAGTTCACAACATATCACTATTTATTAATCCAACACAAAGGCAGATTTATGAGTAAATAGTTACTCAGAAATCAGAATTCAACCAATAAGAGCAGAGATAAATAACAACAAAAAATAGAAGCAAATTATCCATACCGACAAAAGTGCACAAATATGTAAGTAAATTGACACCATTCTTGTTATCATAAAATGAAACCCGCATTTAAAACAATAGTATTTGAAATACCAGTTTATTAAATTCATTTCTCCAGCTCCGCTCTCTAATAGTCCTTTACAACGCCTAGGCTTATGCTTTCAAAAGCAAAGCTACAATAGTGCAAACTCTGTTCATTATACATAACTCAGGATGTGAAAGAAAAACCTCAATAATCTCCAGATCTAAGATTTCACTCCTCCCACCTACAACTCTAAATCCCTATTACAAAAGTGCTTTTAGAATTTCCGAATTGCAGAGGAGAGTAGCCCCTAGTCCATTCTGCAATCAACTATTTATAATTTTTGCAAAGGAATTCTTGAGATGAAAGTTTGTTGAAGAGAAATCTACTCAATCCAATTTTATTTGCTCCAAATTTCCATCTTTAATTGCTGGAGCATTCTCATTGATTGAGATCTTTTTCTCCATATATCTTCTACTGTTTTCCTGCAAAAAGAAATCAAAATGAATTAAAATGTAACAATAAAATCAAAATACCATTTGTGGCATTAAAACAAGTCCAAATCAAATTCTATTTAAATAAATAATTGAAAATGAAATATAAGCTCTTTATTAATGTCTGTGATGGTTTGATTGGCCAAGGATATTATTGATGAGCAAATCTGCAATTTGAAGAGGCTTAGGACAAATGAAAATGCAGAAAATAACTCAGAAAATTGATTTTGTTTTTTGAAATTCGAAGCTTGATCTTCTGCATGATTTTTGATCCAATTAATGACCAAATCTATTAGTGAAACCTCCTCAGAAATATTCGCCTTGATTTTATCTTTCCAATGAGCCGTCATGGGCCTCATTTGGCCAAGTAAAACTCACTCTATGGACCTCCGAAGTTGGTGAATTAATTCTGGCACAATTCTGGAATTTCTGTCGCTAGGCTAAAAATATTTTTTTTAATTAAAAACCTAATCCCAAATTAGACTTAATACCTAAAATTAATTTTAATTTATCATTAATATAAACAAACTCATTTAAATAAACTAATATATTAGTTAATATCTAACAAAACTTAAAAATTAATAAATTTATAAACTAATTAATATAAATAATATTTTAATTTTAATTTAATTGAATTAATTAAATATTATATATTAATTACATTAAATACTAAATATTATTAAAAAAATATAAACTAACCTACCACTCCATTCCTACCTTTAACTCATTCCATTTGTTCCACTCATTTTACTCATACGTATGAGTATTAAATAAAACAAAACTTACATGAATCCTAGCGTAATGCTCCTTTAGTTAATGCCATGTTGGCTTATTGAGCCATCGCATATCGGCGATCGGGGAAGGAGGCCATCAGTGTTAGAAAATGCATTGTTTGAACCTGCAATGCGATCCTACAATCTGATAAATCTTTTTATATTATATATATTAATTTTAATTTAATTGAATTAATTAAATATTATATATCAGTGTTAGAAAATGCATTGTTTGAACCTGCAATGCGATCCTACAATCTGATAAATCTTTTTATATTATATA
>APFE031330107.1:23298-62120 GCA_000404065.3 Pinus taeda | reverse complement strand
GTAATTCCTGCCAATGCATTACAAGATATGGTCGGATTTATTTGTTCTTCATCTAGGCTTTGTTCCTGGAATATATCCTCTTCTTTTGACCTTTCTTGCTCCTTTTCTTCTTCCTCTTCACAATCTATGTAGAATAATTTCTTCTCAGCAACCTTTTGACCTTTAGTGTATTTTCTATCACAACTGTAACAAAGCCCTTTTGCTCTTTTTTCTTCCAATTGTTGTGGTGTCAACCTTATAGGTTGTGGAAGACTAGGGGCAACAACACTTCCGTCTTTATAATTGTGAGTGGTATGCTTCCTGGTTGCCATAATTTTGCTTTCCATTTTTCTTGCTAACCTGAATGCCTTCTCTAATGAATCAGGTTCCCAAAGGCGAACATCATGTTGGATATTATCCTTTAAAGAGCCTATGAACACATCAATCCTATGCTCCTCTGGAATATCTTTTACCCTTATGTTCAATTTTTGGAACTCCTCAATGTGCTCCATTATTGAACCCTTTTGTTTGAGACTTATCAATTGGCTAAAAAAAGTGTTGCTTTTTGTATCCTCATATTGTGCCATCAATTCTTCCGTAAAAATTGCCCAAGTGATAAATTGTTTACGAGAGCAAAGCCATTGATACCATACAAACGATTTGGTTCCAAATATAAAGTTTCCATACATACCTTTTGTGTGTTTTGCAAATTATTGAGATCGAAAAATTGCTTCATCTATAATATCCATGTTGCGGGATCCTTGCCATCAAACTTCCTCATATCGATTTTTGGAATATGGTGGGTCTTCGATCCAACATTAGAGTCTATGGGATCATGATTAACATTTCTTTTTTTCTCATCATGAGTTTCCTTTACTACCCTTTCACCATTACTGACCATTCCTTGTAGCAACTTATTCATATTTATCTTCAAATCGTCCATGTCTGTCTTCAAATCTGTCTTCAAATCGTCCATTTCTGTCTTCAAATCTGTCTTCCAATCGTCCATATTAGCTTCCATGACCTTTATCTTAGATTCCATGCCATTTATCTTAGCTTCTGTTAGCTTTTGTGAGGCTGACATTTTTGCACTTGGTCTTGTAATTTTGATATATCATGTAGCATTTCTTCCTCTTCTTCATGAGTCATGCTAGAGCTTTCAGGTTCCTTACTAGGTGTTTGCATTTTCTTTCCTCGGGGCATCATTACCGATAATAATGCTCTACTAGCCCTTTGAATTCCTTCAAAATAAATTTTCAAACCAATCTTAAGCAAAAATTTAAAAGAATCTACACACCGTTTTTTTCTTTGTGGGAGCTCGATATTGCCTCTGATGTATCTCTGTACTTTCAGAACATCCAGTTCTGAAATTGAAACCTGTGGTAGTCCTCTGTGTCCTCTTTCCAATGGCACCAGTCTGACCCCAATTGGATTCTCCAATGAAGAGTTATGGCAACTCTCCCACAATGACCTAATTATAGACCTTTCCAGAAGAGCGAACGTGTATGAAGTGCCACGTGTCACTATTTGGACCTTTGGCTCTAAAAAATATCTAGACGAAACTACAGTCTCTCATCTTTCTATAACTTTTTGTGAAATTTCAATCCGATGCTCAGAGAGAAAGTTATGACGATTTTCCCCAGGTCACTTGTTTGGAATGTAATTCAAGAGTCTGCAAAAAGACCAACTTCCTCAGATCATATCTCTGAAAACATAGCACGAAAAACTCTAAAATTCGGACCTGAGCTGCAGCGTGATGGCTTCTCAAATGGGTTTTGTTTCCGACTTTTGAAATGTTGCAAAAAAAAAATTATAGTGAAAATGCCACGATGACCTATTTGGAGTAGCGAAACCCTAGAATCCAAAGCTCTGATACCAAATGTTATGAAACCAACTCAAGAAAAGATAGAAAAGATAGATCAATGCCTTAGAATCAGCCTCTTCGAGAGGGAAACCTCCTTTAGCATTACATAAATGAACAATTCTTGGATGATACAAATGAACAAAACCTCCTTTCTATATATAGGAGTCTAAGGAGTCACAATATAACCCAGCCGACCTAACAATAATAATATAAAGCCACAAAAATAACAATAGAGGGATTCTATGGGGGACAGTAATAACAATATGGGGGCAATAGGAGCACAACAATATTAATAAGGGGTACAACTACCATAGTAATGGGGTAATCACTAGTATTATAGGGACCCAACACATACTCAAACAACAAATTGGTAATACTTAAATAGGAGGTTTTTTATCTTCTTGGTCCATATGACAAAGGGGGCACATGGATGGTAATTCATATCCCGATCTTGTAATCTTGTACCAATTTAAAGTTTTTGATGTTCCAAAGAGCTAAAGAAAATGAGAGTTTTTTGGTCAAATGGTTCTGCGTCTAGGTTTTTCCCCACATTGATGACTTGGTCATGTTGGCATCATTACTAAATTTTGAGGTCAAAAATGGGATTCCTAAGAAAAATAATAAAATAAGAGTTGAATAAATAACGTAAGAGTTATGAATTTTGAAATGAAAAGAAAGGAAAAAAATGGTACTTCCAAATTATCTCTTCATAGGAATATTTAAATGTTAGATGTAGACACTCGTTAGATGCATAATTATGTTACACATCCAACGAGTATCCAATGTGCGTATTTTTGAGTAGACCCACATTGGAAAAAAATGGATATACATAAAGAAAACATGTTTGTTGAAAGAAATGCATTTTGTTCATTAATTTTCAATGTTTGTTTATGAGGATCTACTTAAGAATATACATAGTGAGTACTTGTTGGATGTGGAATTTAATTATGCATCTAGCGGGTACCTCCACTTGACATTCAAGGAAACCTATAAGGAGGTCAGTTGAAAATACAATTAAAAAATATATGGTTTTCTTCTTTTCCCTCGAGAAATATTTATCCTTGCGGATGTCATTATCATCTTGAATCTTTTTGGTTCTTTTAAACTTGATTTTGTTCACATATTTTTTCTTTTGACGTCCGTTTTTATGTCAAAAATCCTATAGTGGCCCCACTACTAAGTGATAATCGTTTTTAACCATGGACGATCCTTTTGGACAATATCATCGTCTCGACTTCTCCTAATATCCTTCAACATGAATTTTCTTGTGCTGAAGAATTTCCCAAAATGGCTACCAATCAGTGGGAGAGGGGAAGGGCATCTAGGCTTCTTTTGGTGTCCATTTTGGCTGAGGATTCGAGTTGTTTCTTTTCCAGTAATCCACATGTTATTTCTCATTGCTTTGAGGGACTCCTTTGCTACCAACTTGAGGAAAAAATTCCATGAGTCCTCTCAGAAGAGTGCTCTTTCTCCATTCTTTATGTCCTAAAATAATGTTGTTGAATTATTTGTTCGTCAAATTCTATATGGAGGAGCTTGAGATGGAATGATCTTCTCTAAGGTGCTATTGGGGCATGGAATCTTGCCCATATTTTCTATTCTAAATTTGCCTCCACAACTCACTTCCCCCCTTGTAGTAATTTCCACCACATTTTGGCTCCCAATATTGAGATGAGGATTTCTATGTCTCTCAAACCCATATCACCAAGAAATATGGGGACACAGATCTTATCTCAATCTACAAATGTCAATTTTCATTCCATGGAATCCCCCCCCCTAAAGATAGGAACGTTGAATACTATTGATAGTTTTGTGAATGACATCGGGAGCAACAAGGACTAAGGGGAGGTGGATGGGAATAGATTTCAGAATTGATTTTAGGCATCTATTAGGACAGGGATCATATGGATATGTTTTTGAATTCAAGGACAAATATCACCCCTCGGTAAAAAATGAAATAACCATAAAGAAAATTGATATAATCTTCAGTTGCCCTATGGTAATTTGAAAAAGAAAAGAATTCTTCATTAAATTAAACATACATTCATTGTGTCAATGAAGGATGTTCTCATACCCTCAGATAGAAAACACTTTAATGAGGTGTATATTGTTTAAAAAATTATGGATACCAACCTTTTCCATGTCCTCGAGAATTTTACTGTTGAATCAAGAGTCAAGACCCAATCATGGCTCCTACAAATAGGTTATGTATCATGTAAGTGTTTATGATATAATCATATGGCTCGCTCCCCCACCACATAATCCTATAACTCCTAAAGCTCACCATCTATAGCCATTGGAGTTTGCTCATTGTAAGCTTCGGCCAATGATTTTTCTTGCTTGCATGTGGGCTCCTTAACATCCAAAGGAACCATAACCCCCACCACCACTTTAACATCAGGCGCATTAGTGCACCATTTCTATGAATTACAAGGGTAGAAAGGATCATTGTATAGTTATGGGTCCCATCAATAGGTATATTTGTAGGCCCATTGTGTTATCCTTAGCCCCTTGAAACTCTTCTTTTCTCACATTAATTTGCATTTTTAACCATAATATGCTTAGTAGGAAGACTAAAGGGTGTTTGTTGTATTTCATGGCCTAATGTGATTAATATGTAGGCAAAAGAAGCATTTTTGGAGATATTTATTATGCAGGGGACGATTGGAGAGATATAGAGATAATATAAGGGGGCTTGTCCACAACATTAACTCTCCAACTCGGCTTGAGATCAAAGATTCCTCACCAATAACTCAAATTCACTAGCATCTGAGGAACTCAAGTGCATGTGAAGATACAAGGGAACCAGATCCACCAATCTCGAGATTTTGGAGGGGAAGCAATCCTCCTTTCAAGGGAGCTGCCCTGATCCAAAATGGATTTTGGATAGACTCCTAAGTCTAAGTGTTCCTCACAGAGGAAAATGAAAGTCCAAGGAAGTTCCTGGAAGTTCCTGGAAATAGCCCCATTGCAGAGATCTTTTCCTTCTGAATCTATTGCAACTTAAATGGGCTAAAATGGATTTAGGATGCAAAAGTTATCGCAGAAAGGAGATGCCCTTTGGTCTTTGGAAAAAGAGGCAAAATCCCCTAAAAATGGCAAAAAACCCTTATAAAGGGAAATCGCATCGGAAAAGGCAAAAGAAGCGGACTTAAGCGGAGGCGGAAGAAACCCCGATCGACTGATCCAATGTATCAGATCAGAGACAGGCATGTACGCAATATCGAGACCCCAGACTCGGCGATTGCGATTATGTGATATGTCAATTGCCGATGATCGGATCGGCGACTCGACATCGGTGATGGACAGAACCCGTGGGCCGTTCCAAATGTGATATGCGATAGCAATCGCAACATGCAATCTCAACCATCGTATCGAGAAAGGAATGGACAACCAGGATTAAATCAGTGACTTGCGATTACCGGACCTGACGGATTTCATAAGCGCAATGTATAAAATTTGAAATTCGGTAAAAGGGGATTTTCTGTGAATTAATGCTTTTTGGTGTAAAACCAAAATACAAAGGAAAATGCCCGAAAGTGATAAATTCGGAATCGAAGGGATTTAAAAGCCCGATTTCATAAAATCTGAGTCTGTAAAGGCGGATTTCGAGTGGGCCTCAAGCGGTAAATGGTATTGGGCCAGCTTCGCCCGATCCCACACACTGGTCGACACGCAGCTGGTGGAGGAGAGAGGAAAACCACCTTTTCGAGCAGGTAACCTCCGTACCTTTAAGCTACCCGCAATCGCATTTTGACCTTTGGATTGGGATCTCATAGATTGACAGTGGGGATTGTGATAAGGGCCTAAGGCAGACCCGATGTGATATTAGGGCAGATGCGATAATGTTTGAAGTCCGATAAAAGGCATTTTTACGGGTTTTTCACGTATTTCCATGTATTTGGGATTTTACCAAAAACGCTTATGCAATGTGATATAATGCCTAATGGCGGACCCAATAAGGATTTTAGGGGAAATTGAATGGAATTTCACGTCCGAAAGACATGCTCGATAGTGTATTTTGCAGACATTCTCTGTGTAATGGGATTTCCTCAATTTTTGGAAATTTGCCTATGAGAAGGCCCCAAAACCTCTGTAACTACTCCTGATCATCATGCCACGCTACAAGAAGGCGTTTTTACAGGCAATGATGCATTTTGAAGCCACGGAGCTGCATAGCCAGATGGCCAGTCTAACTAGCAAGGAGTAGAGAAGCCGTAGAGACGTAGAGGGATAATGAATCACAGAGAAATGGCTAGGGTAACCGAAAATCCGAAAAAACACCTCATAGGAGCCAGAGAGCACAATTGAGGGGATAGGTGAGCAAAAGCAGGCAACAAAGCTGCAAAAGGTCGCTGGAAGGTTGCAAAAGGTCGTTTGAAGGTCTAGAACCATTGATGCATGTAGAGGTCGAGAGAGAGCTCAGAGAAGCCAGAGCCAAGAGCCAAGAGCTAAAGCGAGAGCCAGAGCCAGAGCTAGAGCCAGAGCCATGAACCAGAACCACGAGCCAGAGCCAGAGCCAGAGCCAGAAAGCTGAGAGTTGTAGAGCCAGGGATAAGATGGTGTTCTGAACCCATTGTGTTTTGTGTAAACCAGTAGAGTTGAGCATGGAGCTTGTAAAAGAACTTAGACCATAATCCCAGAGAACCTAGTTGAGTTGACTAGAGCTCAAGAAGACGTAGCCTAAGAGTTTTGGGTGAACTCTATATTAAATTGTTGTCTTATGTGTTTGTTATTTGCTGCATTTTTTCACTGTTATATGTTTTATATTAGTTTAATCAAATCAATTTACAGCACATAAACAGTTTAAAACAACCATAAGCATACACCTTATTTTCAAGCACATATTTAATTTCGCATTGGCTAATCATAAAGACTTGGGAATATTTAAGCTTTGGAAGTGGGAGAAGTGCTTGTAAGTTAGACAAGAAGCCTAAGTGCCCCATTTTCAAATGGAGTTGTCTATAATGCGACTTTTTGGAGATTCCGGTGACGGAATCCGTCGGAAGAAATGAGGTTAAATCTTGATTTTTAGCAGTTAAAATGGTTTTTTAACTGCATATTTGGATTCAGCGCCCTGAAAAACCCCTGGGAGCCATTGATTGTGCAGAAACTAGCTATCAAACATGGGATTCCAATGAATTGCTGCCGGATTTTGACCGGAAAAATCCGCCGGAAAAGCTTTCAAAAAGTCGCGTTATAGACTACTGCTTTTCAAATCATGCCCTCAACTACTTTTTGTATAAATAAACAAGCCTAAAGTCTCATTAGGATTTTAAATTTTGTTGGAGATAGGAGTAGCTACTTAGTAACTAGTGCTTGATATTGTGATTTTCATCTTTCATATGATGTATGTGACTCTCATTTTTTGTTAATGAAAAGTTAATTGTTGACCAACATCTAAGTTAACTTTGGAGGGATGAAACCCTTGGGTTTGGGCCCAACCCAAAGGCTTTAGTCCATCTCTTGTATTAATTCCTTGTTCTTGTTCAAGTGATTTCATTTCTTTCCATGTTTAAGTAGTATTATAATGGTATTTTTATATAACTCAAAATATTATTTTAACTTTCTAACCATATTCTTTATATAACTCATATAAATAGAATATAAATAAAACATAAAACAAAAGCATACTATAGATAAATCAAAAAATACTTAGTAATTATAACAATATATAAATTTAATTAAAAAAAATATATAGGGAAGATTATTTTTAAGTTATGTTTAATGTAAATAATACACATCATATAGCGTCAATCTATGTTATAAATATAAAAAAATAAAAAAACATCTATCTATTGTGTAAATAATTAAAAATAAAAACAAAAATAATAATGTTTTTATGACATATTTATTATTATAAATATAATATAAATTCCCTAATATAATTAATTAATAATCTTATAGATGGATTTTTTTAGAATATGGTTTTTAAAAGTTTAATTTAATTATCAGTAGTTATTTAGTGGAACAATTTGACCTACACTAGTTTTTAGTACTAGTCACGATAAGTGTTTAAGATTTATCTCAAAAAAATAACTCCTAACCAACCTAATTGCCCCCCAAATGCCACCAAACCAACCCTACTACAACTCACCAAGTAGAGAAAATGATCCTAGAAATGAGCAAGCCCAAAACACGAAATAGGTGGGTAGGGAAATAATATCACACATATTAATGGTCCTATAAACGTTTCCAAGATGTTGCACTGATCTCACCGAGTGCTAAAAAATAGCTTGTGAAGGTGTTAAACACTTTGAACATAACATCACTAACTTAGCCACTGAAACACTATGTTGAGAAGTAACACTATTTGCGATGTCTTTATAATGTTTTATAATTTAGTGAAAAAATTACTAAGATTTAACAAAAAATTATAATTCAATAAAAGATTCACCAAAAAAGTACATATACATATTATATAATTGAAAAAATAGCATATACATTTTTATATGTACTATGGAGATTCACCCATTTATTACAAATATAATTTTGGGGGTTCTTAAAATTTTCCTTGGTAATGTATTTTTCCCAAACAATTTTTAATATTATCACATCATATAGTATTTAAACTTTGTATATCATTACGTGAGAACTGTACCACATATTTCATAAAAGCTTCCATATAGAACTAATAATGCATAACTAACCTGCCACTAATGCCACACATTTTGTAGTTTCATTCTAAATGATAGTCACTCACGATATACAATTTTGAGAACAATATTGTATAGCCTAGACGAGAATTCTATTTGTAACCAACTCTTTCGAAAACTAAATTTACATGCATTTGTAACGTGTATGCTAAAAAAATTGCATGATGAACACCTGGTGAATGCTTTTACAGACAACACAATCAAAATTAGTAAGTAGTATTATGACATTAGCATATGAATATTAAACATATGTATTAGACACTTAAGACACTTTGACTCATAGAAAAAAGTAAAGTTGGACTACGAATATTTAAGTTTAATGTCTTTCCTTTAAAAAATAAAGAAAATAATCAACGCCATGTGTTCTTAGATGAATTTACATAGTTGTTTTAGTTTTTTTTTGTGTTTTTTCCCATTAAGAAAGCATATGAATTTAGAATAACTTATATAGCCCAATTGTGAAGGGTGTCACTGCTTTTTCAAACTTTTGGACATTAAACTTTTATCTGTAAAACTAAATTGTTAGTGATTTTCTTTTGTGATTAACATAACGATGTATTTGGAGAATTGACATACATACCTCATCTTCCACATAGTCAAAACTCTACACAATTAGTTGATTAAGGGAAACTCTCTCCACAATAAAAAAGAAATCAATCCAACAAGAAATTATACTCACACGGTCTCATGTTTGAGTGGGTAAAGGGAGTAAACAATAATTGTTTTTGAATGACTTAAATTTTTATCAAAACGCCATAATTTTTGTGGTATCTTTATTACATTTTCTAAATTTTTATTGTGCCTCTTGTGAGCATGGTTGGTCTGGCAATGGAAAATCCTTGATATTTTGGGGATTTCAATGTATTTTAGGAATCCAATGATTTTTGGTGTCTATGGAGCTCTTGATGGTGTTGAATCCATTTCCACCTTCAAAAAATAATTCAAACAATCTTATGATTAGATTTTTGCAAAAAGAATTCGTTGGATTCTGGTGAAAAAAACTTGCTAGATGAATTTGTAACCTATATTCAACTACTCTCTATCACTAATCAGCTTGATAATTGGTCCCACTACTTTGTACAATTGAACCAAATTTGATTTACGAATAACCTCACACAACTATTTCTCGCAAAATTTGACATGCATTTATGATGCAGTGCAAACCTTATTCCTCACAGACACATTTAATTTTAAACTCTTTGTTTTTTAAAATTGTGAAAAGAATTTAATTATTTTAAACTCTTTGTTTTTTAAAATTGTGAAAAGAATTTAATTACTAAAAGTTAAAAATTGTAAAACTATCAATAATACCACAACATCGCAAAATTACCTTATATGACGAATGAACTTCAACACTTCTCCCCACTACTTTGTAAAAACAAACCAAAATTGATTTACAAATAACGTGACACTCTCATTTCTCGTAGTATTGTAAAACAAACCAAAACTTACATAATTTTGCAGAGTATTATAGAGAAAATCTTGATGAACCAAAAACTCATAGCATTGCCAAAAGCGAATAGGAAAATCTATTTAGAAACTTGCAATATTATACAGCTTTTGTATCCCTGCATTGTTGCTATCGTCCAAGCTCATATTTGCATATAAAAGTTTATGTAAGGTAACAGAATCTTGAATGATACTCCAAGATCTTAAACGCAATTTGCAATGAGAAAACAATACACACCCCATTGTTTTGTCTATCACTGCAAATAGTGTTTTCCCCTTACTATATTAGCTATTTCAAATATTTGCAGTCTCGTTTACCTAGAAATCACCACCAGCCACTATTTTGTGTCTGAAACACGCTATAAAAATAAAAACACCGTCCATATTTTTAATCATCTCGATGTCTATCATCTGATTAATAGAAAACAAAGCTGCAGATAAATACAAATCATTTTAGCATTCAATTCACCAACTACACATCTTCTCATGCATTCAAAAAACCACATAAGCACGAAAACTTCAAATCTAGAAACATGATTTTTGTACACTTTGAACATAACACAATGTATATATTCAAGCAAGTGCATCTACGCACAACCACATCCAAACTCGGCAACATCCATTTCGTCAGTCATCGACATGTGAAATGGATATTAATAAATGTGGGTCCCATATATCGTGGGAAGCAAGCATGTGTTCTCCGCACATGCTACCTCCGAATAGCATAGTCCATTGTGTGAATAATGTTTTGAAGCTTTCATTGTATGCACTTTTGCATCCCACAAAATATATTAATAATAAAACTAATATCAAAACGCATTACAATTAAAAGACCCTTCTGCACTTTCCTCATTCCGCACATGCATTTGTTCTTTGATAACCTCTGCACACGCACAACCATCTCAGCACAACTTTAGCTTCACAACTACTTCCACACTCAATAACGCCTTCAGTCATTGGCAATAAAAAATTATATTAATTAATTATCATACATTCATTGAAATACATCCCTAAATAAGAATTAAAAAAGAGATTTGTATATTTATTATCTTAGTATAATTTATACAAAACTTTCGCATAACATTCGCACATGAAACCTCCAAACATTTAGCTTAGAAACTAATATTAATTAATGATTATATATTTTCAAATACGATGTGAAATACATCCCTAAATAAAAATTAAAAAAAAGAGATTTGTATATTCATTATCTTAGTAAACTTTGAACAAAACTTTAGCATAACATTTGTACACGCACAACAACCTCCGCACAGCTACTTCCACACTCAATAACACCCTTGTTTGACATTCAAAACTCCGCACACGATACCTTTGAACAACTAGATTCGTGGAACCACCTTCATATAGCTACTTCCTTACTTCCGAAAAACGTTAACTAAAAACGACAAAGCCTTCAGCACATTCTTTTTACCACACATCATTTTTCCTTCACTTGAATTGAAATTACGGTTTTTTAGCATCATCTTCTATGAAAAACACCTCAAATCTCTTGTACATACTCTATCCTATACATAGTAAACATTCCACACAACAACCCCAGTACTCACTTTGCAAAAGACCTCAACACTCCTGTACATACTCTCTACTATGCAAAAGAAAACATAATAATATTAATTCAACATTTGTTCATCTCTACCCCCCACCCAAGGCCTATGCAAACAACCTGCAAGCACATGAATTCTCATATCATTTAACAAAGCATTAACATAATAGTGCCCTGCAACCACATCAACAGCTACATTCACACAACCACCTTTATACATCTACTTTTGTAATTTCAAAAATAGTTTCTAAATAATAATTTTAAAATAGAAACCTTCTTCACATTTGTTACACAATTTATTTAACACCGTCGTCTATGCAAAATACTTGGGTTCTCCCACAGATACTCTTCAACACCACGAAACTATACCAATTACTACATATTTCCTCAGTATCACAACACTCACTATGTAAAGGACCCCATCTCTCCCATGCATATTAATATTAATTCGAAACAAAATGCAACCGCATCAATTCTCACATCATTGAACAGAGCACTAACATAATACAGAGTCGGAGCACTCACCAACTCAATGGTCATTCACAAAATTACTTTTGTTTAAATTTTAAAATGATTTGTCAGGCATTGCAAAAAAACAAAAATAAAATGCTCTCCACCAAGGTAATTATGTATTGTTAGAGCTTCCTCAATGAATTGAAAATTAGAAATAACATTCTCAAAATTCAGAAATTATTTTTGAATTTATGAAAATATATATAATATATAATAATATATATATATATATATATAAAGCATTTTTCCAAAATTTGATTAAAATTGCAAAAACACAATAAAATAATGCCATAATTACGCAAACTTGACCACCAGAAAAAAATGTTATAATCCCTAACAAGACCGTTCTATAAAAAAAAAATATCATCCACCCCAATATTACAAAAATGCTATAATCCCTATCGAGACCGATTCTATAACAAAAAAATATTATCCCGCCCTAATATTACAAAATCTAAATTTTAGATATTAAATAAAATGATTTAGCATGAATCATTTTCCTGGAATAAAACGGAGTTTAACAATCTTCTCTCGTTTTAAAAGTGTATTTTAATATACTATGAACACATTATTTTCTATGTTATTAATATTGTTATTACGTTGAATATAAAAAATGTTTTACCCAAAACGAACTATGATCAATTTATTACTTTTTGCAATATTATGTTAATATTAAAAATGTTTTAACTCAAAGTAAGTGTGAGCATCTTGTTTTTTCTGCGAGTTCTTAAATAAAAGGTGGGATAGAAAGAGTTTGTATTTTAATATACAATAAATATATAAATTTTTTTAATTATTTATATATAATTAAGGTGTTTTTTTAATATTAAAAATGTTTTATTTATATATTTAATAATTGTGCACTCAAGGAATTCTAAAAACATTGCTCTTTCTTGGGTTGCATTCTCTCCCTTTGGTCGCTTCCCCTCTTTTGGCCTGCTTGTTTTCCCCATGGCTCCTCTAGGGTTTGATCCAGAGGGGGCTCACTTTGTTGTTGCACCCCCTCTGGCATTGATGCTATGGCCTTTGGCAGCCTCATTTCTTCCCTCGGACCCCCTCAAGATCGCCCTCTGTTGTCTCTAAGTTTGTCAAAAATCTTGAGGAAATCCCTAAAATTGTTCTACCTCTTGCATTGCTTCAAAGAGATGCTCTCTCTTTGTTAGAGAAGGGTCTGGTTGGGCAGTTCATTGACCTATGGCTCTCTCCAAAAACTATTAAAAAATGGGTTGAGCAAAATTGATCTCCCTTAACTCAAGGAAAAATATCTATTCGCTTCTATGGAAGAGGTTATTTCACCTTCTATTTTGAATCTAGAGAAGACAGAGATCTCATCTTCAGAAATGGGCCTTACTTCATGGACACTAGAGGCTTATACTTAAACAAATGGACTCTGTACTTCAATCCTGAGATTGATGTCCCTAATTTTGTTCCAGTGTGGGGGTGACTCCCCCACCTTCCACTTCATTGCTAGGTGGATGAATTTTTCAAAGCAATAGGAAACACATTTGGAAAATATATAGATAGAAGTGAACCAAAAGAAAATATGCATGCTTGTGCTTGAATTTGCATGGAATTTGACCTGGGAAAGAGACTACTAGAAGCAGTGAAGATCGAGGTATATAACTGGCACACGTACAATAGTTGGATTATGAGAAGCTTTTGTTTAAATGCAAGGTGTGTCATGAATACGGTCATTTTGAAAATAGATGTTCAAAGAAAGAAATAAAAGAAACAATTGAATCTCAAGACCATGAATGGGAGCCTGTTAAACGAAAAAAATCTAGAACCAAGCCCTCAAAATATTCAACCCCTTCTTCTTCATCTCCCCCTCCTAGGGGTGCCTTCCCGCCCTCCTCCTCTCTCTCCTTTCCTTCTAACTCCAATCCCTTTGCTTCTCTATATCCCCCTCTTGACCTCTTCAATTCTAGAGAGGATGCTCCCCATCTCCCTCTCGAATCCTTGGCCTCTCCTCCTCCTTCCCCTCTTGCCCATTCCCCTCTTCCCCCCCTCCTCCCACATCCTTCTTCCCCTGGCCTCCCCATGAGCCCCCTTCCTCCTCCCTTTGAAAGGATTCTGACAAGAAATCAATCCAAGGAATCTACCTTCCCACTTGACCACCATAAGAAGCTTAGAAGGAAAACCAATAAGGAAATAAGGGACGAAGCAACAATAAAATAAATGGCCATGGGGACCTAACAACCAATGGAAACATACATAGAAAAAAGTATTGGAAACAAGGAAAAAACATATCAGAAAGTTCGAGGGAAAGGTCCCTTTGCCCCATCACAAAGTAAATAATGTCTATGGTATCCTGGAATTGTAGAGGCCTCGGGCATCCCTCGAAATTCAATATAGAAATATATCTTGTTAAGTTTGAATGTACATACTTCTTCCTATTTCAGGAGACCAAGTCTTCCGAACAAAAAATGAACCAGATAATCCAAAAACTAAATATTATGAAGGAACATCAATAAAAGCAATAGGTGCTTCAGGAAGTATTTGTACAATGTGGAAGTAGACCTCTTGGGAACTAATATGTTAGCTTAAAGAGTTGCATTGGATCAATACTGAATTCATATATAAGATCTTCGGTTATCAAACATGTCTCTTTAACATTTATGCTCCCTCTCATTTTAGAGACAAGGACCATTGTTGGAAATCCTTGGCTAATAGTTTAAGCTTAGAAACCAATAAAAAACTCATAATTGGATGAGACCTTAATTTGATATTGAATTCAGATGAAAAACAAGGTGGCATCTTTCAAGTAGACCCTTTCATAGATAAGCTTGAAAACATCATAGAAATTCACAATCTGATGGACATAGTGCCCAAAAATGGAATATTCACTTGGAGCAACAAAAGGATAGGCTCGGGTAATATCAAAGAGAGATTGGACATATTTTTAAGCTAAAACGGTGTCATTTCTAATTATAACTCTGTGATCTCAAAGATCATCCCTTCAGTAGCTTCGGACCATAAGCCCATTGCCATAAAATTTGGGGAAAAATTTGGGCCCTATTCCCTTTCGTTACAATCCTCTTTGGGCCAATATTGAAGAAGTAATAATGTTGGTCTCCACAACATGGAATCAAAGTATCAATGGATCCCCAAGTTTTGTTTGGGAATGAAAGCTAAAAAATGTCAAAAAAACTCTAAAAGATTGGACTCGATCTCATTATAAAGAACCTCAGCAAAAGAAAGTTGAGTTGCAAAGGGAGTTAGAAAATGTGTAGAAGATCATGGAGGAAGGAGAAGTAACAAAAGAGAACTAGATGAAATAAAAAGAAATACATTGGGAAATATATAAGAATAACATAAATGAGGAAGATGCTTGGAGGCTAAAGTCCAGAAACTTGTGGATTCATGTCAGTGATAAGAACACTCCATTCTTCCATAATACCACCAAATCAGAATGATCAAAAACCACATAGAGACAATTAAAGTAGAAGGGGATGTTGAAATAAAGGGACAAGAAGAAATAAAAAGGGAAGCACATCAACACTTCAAAAGTTTTCTCTCAGCAGATCTTGGGAACCCAAATTATGAATACTTCATAAGACACATCCTAAATTAATTTCAACAGAGACAAATTCAATTATCACAAAAGAAGTGGAAGAAGATGAACTTCATTTCACCATTTGGAATATTCAACCAGATAAAGCTTTGGGTCTTGATGGTTTGTCCATTGCATTCTATCGTTTCTTCTAGTTGCTCATTAAAAAGGACATTCTAAAGATGATTTGATGGCTCTTTAGAAAAAAGAAAATATGTGGAAATACCAACTCTACCTATCTAGCCCTTATTCCTAAGGAATCTAAACCTTCCACCTTTCATCGCTTTAGACCCATATCTTTATGCAACTCCTCCTACAAAATCATTTCCAAAGTTCTAGCAAATTGGCTCAAGCTTCGCCTTCCCAACTTGATTTCTAAAAATCAAGGAGGCTTCGTCCCAAATAGGCAAATTGTTGAAAATATTATGCTTGTCCAAGAAGATATACATTCCATTTCATCTAGAAACGAACAAGGCTTCATCTTGAAGCTCGACATGGCTAATGGTTTTGATCGATTCAACCTTGCCTTTTCAATTGTTGTTCTCCATATGTTTGGCTTTGCCTCATTTTTCATGGGCCTCATAAAACCCTGCATTATTAGCCCCTAGATTTCCCCCCTTATCAATGGCAGACCTGGATGTTTTTTTCAAATTTCAAGAGGCTTAAGACAAGGTTGTCTACTCTCTCCATTCCTCTACATTATCATGGCAGAATCTCTTAGCATGAACTTAGAGTACAACAAACAGAATGGAGCCATCACCAATCTCTATTTCAGCGAAGGAGTCAAGAGCATAAACCATTCATAATTTGTTGATGACACCTTATTCTTAGGAGGAGCCTCGTGTATTGTTGCTAAAAGATTCAAAAACATTTGAGACAGATTCATGGAGGTCTTTGGTTGCCTCATAAATAATTTAAAAATTAGTATTTATGGATGGAATACCCCTGCAAGAACTCTACAACGCATTTCTCGATTTTTAGGAGTTTCTTTCAAAGCAAAATGGGGCCACTTAAAACACTTGGGTCTGCCTATTTCAAAATATATCTTGAAGTTTTAGATTTGGCTTTCTTCCATAGACAAAATGAAGAAGAAGATTCAAAATTGGGGCATGCTTTGGCTCAACCTAACTGGGAAAATTACTTTGATCAAATCTGTCTTATTAGATTTACCTCTTTACCAATTTTGTATCATACAAGCACTCACTGGAATACAAAAGCAAATAGAAGTCATTATAAGAAGAAAAAAAATGTCAAGGGGGGGAAGCAGAGACCAAGAAATTCAGTCTGGTAAACTAGAAACAAGTAGATGCTCTGTATGAGAATTGGTGGCATTTCCATTCAACTTCCTGGTCTAATGAATATTGCTTTCAAAGCTAAGATCATATGGAGACTCATAAAAGGGGAGCCCTCCTAGTGGAAACAAGTTTTGGAGGAAAATTACTTAAACTCATTTCACCAGCATCTTCTCACAACAAATATTCCCATCAGACCATGTTCTCAAATCTTGAAGCTACTCAGAAAATATTTTCCAATTGTAAAAGAAAACACATCCAGAATTTCAAGTGGTGGTTAGGACATTAACATATGGAGAGATAGTATCCTAGGAAATTCCCCTCTCTCTGATTTTCAAGGCATTCAGCCACTCAAGACGTAGATGATAAATAAAGGAAACTACTCTCTTGCTCGAATCTCAAAGTGGAACCAACAAGACAACTCTTGCAAACGTTGGTCCCCCCCAACCTTTCCACCTAATCTTAGCAATCAATGGAAATTTTTCCTTTCACACCTCAAGGGAGTAGCTCCAGTAAGCCTTAGTCAGCAAGACAAATTCAAATGGAATCCATCAAGAGGTGATTTGTCTGTAAAATCAGGTTATGTGAAGCTTCAAGAAGAATATTCCCATCTGGACTAGCCTCTCTGGAAATCTGTTTGGAAAACAGAGAGCCTACCAAAATTCAAAATTTTTATTTGGAATATGCTAAGGAAAGATCCTAACTACAGAAAATCTTAAGAAAAAAGGAATCCATGGTGCCTAAAGATGTCCCTTGTGTCAAAAAGAGGAAGAAACAATTCAACATATCTTCTTAAGTTGCAAATTTTCTAAAGAATGTTGGCTCTTGTTGGCCTTCCCGATTGAAGCCAACATCAATTTAATCTCACCCTCTCATAATTATATGTTAATTGGAAATAAATCTACCCCTGGAATTTGATAAAGATATTCTGGAGAAGTCTTCCTTCTTTTTTATGCTGGCAAATATGGCTTGCCATAAATAAACAAATATTTCAAAACATAAAGCCGGAAGTCAGAAAAATTTTGGCAAACCTTGGGGTTTGGCTTTTGAATTTCTTTTCGCAAAAGGAGAAAAGAAATTGGACAAGGGATTCCTCCAACATGAAGAGAAAACCTGGATTAACTTTTTTTTAGATAGATCTCAAATCATGGGAATCCCTCTCGAAACCACTCACTGCAAGCCTAAAGACTAGAAAATTCGTCTAAGAGAAAGGGACTTTCTGAACTGGTTAAATTCCCTAAAAAGACCTTGTATATATTTTTTATGGTGCTTCAAAATCCAACCCAGTTAGAGCAGTTGTTGGAGGGTAAATCATCAATCATGAGGCTAAAAACTCGATCTCATTCGAGTGGGGGCTTAGTATAGAAACAAACAACAAAGTGGAAGAGTACGAGTTTCTATTGGGATCCCAAATATTTAGCAGCAAATATTATATGAACTCAATCATCATTGGGGATTCTTGAATCCTAATTCAACAAATGGTTAAGAATTTGAAACCGAAAAATGCGGATCTCGTTCAAATTACAACCAGAATCCAACACCATCTAAAAAAATTAAGAAAATTTTCCTTCTATCATGTTCTGAGAGAGAACAATAAAATGGGTTATAAGCATGAAAATAATGCTTGTGTTTGACCCCATGCAGAAGTAAAAATCAGTAATGAAATTCTCTCCAAATTCATGCCATAATTCCTCCCACTCCTCCCCTCTCTTGCTTGTTTATCACGTGATCAGGAAATATCTCTCTCAACACTCGTACCTCCGCTCAATGGTCAGCATTCTTATCCCTTTGAACTCCTCACCAATCAAAGCTCTCATCTCAATGTGTATCTGCATCTCTCCTCAATCCCATTCCTCTGCCACTTGTGATTCTCAATACCATTGTAAGCATGCCTCCTTATAGACTCGGGCCTCCCATTTGACTCTCCTCTCCTAAATCTTCCTGTCTCGGCATTATACTCTCAGTCATCTTTAACTATGTTATGTAAATGTAATACGCTTGTTCATTATTTTGTAAGAAGTTTCAAGCTAAATGCAATATGTAAATTAGGAATTTTTGAAGCCAATGTAATAGTTGGAAAAGAAGGATCAAGGAATTTTGTCTCTCCATCTCCCTTGATCTCTTCAACCTTCCTGTATTGGGGAGTCCTGCTCCCTTTTATTTTCGAATGAATACAATATATCTGAACTTGTCAAAAAAATATTGTTATGTTTTATTTATTTATTTAACTTTTTGCTTTTACATTTAATTTTTAAAAATGTTATAAAAATAAAATATTTATAAAATATTTTGATTTTGAAAAAAGCTAGGGTTTTTGGGCTAGTAGTATTGATAAGGCATGGTATTGGCCCATGGTATTGTAACATAGCTTATTTACAAGTTAATAATATTCATGGTAAATTGGATGAATATCCATGCTTAAGAATATTGTTATATTGTATGTTTATTAAAACTATTAAGTTTTAATTTAAAAAATGTTATAAAATTAAATTAAAGTAAAATATTTATAATAAAAAATATATATATATTGAAATGAGTTATGGTTGTTGAGTATGTGATATTGATAAGCCATAGTATTGGCCCTTAGTATTTTTAGAAATCCTATTTAGAAGTTAATCTTGTTATATTGTAAATATTAATTTGTTATGTGCTTATTAATTAAATATAAATATGGTTACAGAATCATTATTTTTATTTATATGGTAACATGGATGTTAATTTATAACTACTATTTATATGTTATATATTTTTATGCCGTATATATATTATGATTTTCTTTTATTTAAACAAGTGTTTGTAATTTTATTAATAAAAGCAAAATTACAATAAAAATAAAAATAAAATGAATTTAAAAGATATTTACATCTAAGTCTAACATCTACATCTCAGACCTACCCATCTACCCTATACTAGATTGTAGATTTATCTATAAATATTATTTATATAAATAATGATGAAAAAATCTATTAAGCAAGAAATGTTAATTAATGAATACTATTTTCTTTATACATTTACTTCGTAATTAAAAATAATATTATAACTATATGGTTATAATTTAATTTTAAAATGAAAATAAATAATAATTGGACAAGGGTATGCAACACCTAGAGATAATGGGCATACCATTGGGCGTTAAATGCCTGGCTACATGCGCCCCGATAGCCCGATAACACGCATGCGCGGTGATGTGTTTTTTGATTGCTCATGATCGCAACTTCTTTTCCCTGATGGCGATGATACCTTTTAGTTCTAAAATGATCCTTCCTTCATCATCTAAGGTCATAAGTGTTGTTTGTGTTGATTGATGTTTTCCAAGTGCCTTTTTAAGGCATGATACATGGAAAATGTTGTGAACACAACTTCTATCAGGAAGGCTTAAATTGTACACTAATCGGTTTATCTTCTTGTTGATCTAGTACGGTCCATAAAACATTCGTGCCAATTTGTTTTTTTCCCTTCTTTTTTAAGGACAACTTCTTGTAAGGCTGAAGTTTAACAAATACCCATTCTCCAGCTTCAAATTCTCTCTCTATTTTTTTTTTGTTAGCTTGTTTCTTCATACAATTTTTTGCATTATTTATATTTTCTTTTAGGGTTTGGACAAATTTTTGGGTTTCTTCTCACTGGTCTTTACTAGTTGGAAGTTTCATCTCGATGATAGCAAATTCCTTCCATTTTGGAGGTTCGTAATCATACAAAGCTTGAAATGGAGTTATTTTCGCTGACATGTGGTAAATAGAATTGTACAACCATTTAGTGAGATGTAACCACTGAGCCCACTTATTTTGTTTGTTTGTGGCATAACAACATAGGTAGGTTTATAAACCTTTATTGACAACCTTTGTTTGGTCATTTGTTTGAGGATGGTACGTTGAACTCATGTTGAGGTAGGTTCCTATATGACTGAAAAATTCCTTCCAAAAATTACCCTTAAATTTGGCATCTCTATCACTCACAATGACGTTGGGAAATCCATGTAGTTTGCAAACATTTTTGCAAAATATATCAGTGATTTTTTTTGTTGAGCCTGATTTCTTCATTCCAATAAAGTGAGCATACTTGGTGAGTCTGTCAAATACTACAAAAATTTTATCCTTTCCATCAGATATAGGTAAACCTTCGATGAAGTCCACTGATATTTCCTCCGATTTTTTATTCGGGATATTTAAAGGATGTAGTAGTCCAAGTATCATAATAGTTTCAATTTTATTCCTTTGGCATTTATCGCAATCTACTACATATTTTTCAATATCATTACTCATTCCCTTCCAAAAAACAATTGGTGTGCATTATATAAGGTTTTTAAAAACCCTACATGTCTGATTGATAATGAATCGTGCGACTCTTTGAGAACCTTGTCTTTAAATTTGGAATTTGAATTCAAATAAATTTTTCCCTTGTACCATAAAATATCGTTCTTCCACTCAAATTTTGAATTTTGGGGCATGTTATTGATTATAGCACTTGTTTTTGAATCTTTTATATATTCACTTTGAATCTCATTAAGCCATTCGAGAACAAATGAAACTGCAAGTAATGATGGATCTTTGTCTTTCCTCGACAAAGCATCAGCTGCTACGTTATCTTTCCCTTTCTTATGTAATATATCCATGTAGAAGGCAACGATTTTTTTAACCATTTTTATTGTTTTGTAGATAGCATTTTTTGCTGGAGGAGATGTTGAAGACTATTATGATTTGTTTGTATTAAGAACTTACTTTCCAATATATATTGTCTCCGTTTGGCTAATGTGTGCATAATAGAAAGAATTTCCTTGGTGTATGTAGACTTTAGACGTTCTATCTTATTGAGCTTCATGTTTTTAAACGTGATTGGGTGACCATCCTGCATTAGTGCTACTCCTATGTCAAGACCTCAAGCATCACACTCAATTACAAATGGTTTTGAGAAGTCTTGAGTTGCCAATACAGGGGCATTAGGCACAACTTCCTTCAACTACTCAAAATACTTTTATGCATCATCATTCCATCGAAAAGAGTTCTTCTTTAGAAGGTTCGTCAAGGGTGCAGTTATATGGGCATAGTTTTTTATAAATATTCGATACTACCCGGTCAATCCTAAGAATCCTCTTAGCTTGGAGATATTAACCGGTTTGGGTCATTTCCTTATAGCCTTGATCTTATTAGGATCTACTTTTACTGCTTCCTTGGATATTACATGTCTGAGATACTCTACTTCCTTCCCAAAAGTGCATTTGGACTTCTTGGCATAGAAATGATGCTCTTCTAATATAGTAAGAACTTGCTCCAAATGTTGTAGGTGTTCCTTCCATGTTTTACTATAAACTAGAATGTCATCAAAGAACACTAACACGAACTTCCTTAGATATGGGCAGAATAGCTCATTCATAGTATCTTTTGGAATGTTTTCGGTGCATTGCCTAACCCAAAAGGCATTACATTATACTCGTAATGATCTTCATGTGTTCAGAACGCAATTTTCCTTATGTCTTCCAACCTTATTCTGATTTGGTAATACCCTTACCTTAAGTCCAATTTTGAGAATTATTTAGCTCCATGTAGTTCCTCCGACATTTCATCAATAAAAGGTATTGGAATTTTGTTTTTAATTGTTATTTTGTTTATTCCTCCATAATCGACGCATAATCTTAATGATCCATATTTCTTTCGAACTAATAAAACTGGAGCAGCATACAAACTTTTACTTTTTGTGATAATGCCACATTTTAAAAGACCATGGACTAATCTTTCAATTTCATTTTTTTGATGATGTGGATATTGATATGGTTTGTTGTTGATGGGATTTGATCTTGACTTGACTTCGATTGTATGCTCGATTTCTCTTTTAGGCGGCAATTTCATTGGAAGATCTTGGAATAATTTTTCGTGCTTTTGAATTAGCTCTTGGACGTCCAGTTCTTCTTCGTTAACTAGATTTGAAGTTAACATTTCTAATTGATGACACTGTACTAAATAAGTTGGTGCTCCCTTCAGAATCATTTTCATCATCTGGGATGATGATACGATTTGATTCTCCGGGGGCTAGAACCCATATAACCTATATTTCTTCCCTTCCCATTAAAATTTTTTAAATGGCTTTTGATGGTTGGCAAAGTAACTACCTAGTGTTTGAAGCCATTAGATACCTAGGACCGCATCTACTCCTCCTAACGATACAGTGTAGAACGGAGATTATAGATTATAGCCTTAAGTATGTAATTTGACTTTATGGCATTTCCCTACTTTTTCAATTTCTTACCATCATCTGCCATAACCTTCATGTTGGGCATGGGAAATGTGAAAATGTTGAGTCTTTTCGCCACAATTGAGTCTAAAATTTTCTGGGTGCTACTAGTATCGATCAAAACTATTATGTTACTCTTCTTGATATGTCCTTTTAACTTTAATGTCTGGGGTTGCGATATAATTGTCATGGCCGATAATAACACTTGCGAAATATTCTCGTTATCTAGTTCTAGAGAGAATTTTGGAGAATCTTCGATTTCTTCTACATCTGATTCATCATTTTCAGAGTCATTAGTTGCTTCACATTTATAAAGGTTCTTTATCTCTTTCCATTTAAAGCACTTATGTTTAGGGTCCCATTTTTCACCACAAAGTTTGCACTTGCCCTCTTTCATTCTTTGCATTTCCAAGTTAGTTTTTTCTACTTCACGAAGATGTGGTGGAACATATCTTGTGTTATCCATGCTTGCAACTTGTGAAAATATTTGTCTCGAATATGCTCTTTCGAATTTTGGCCACTGCATCTTTTTGTGCTTATTTTCAACAGCTTTTGCCTTCTATCTTGCTACTTCTATAAAAGTGATGTCATGAAGCTCAAGTTCATCTTGGAGATGGGGTTTAAGTCTCGTGGTGTATGATTGAATGAGACAAGTTTTTTATAATGCAGGTACTCGTGTAGCTAAGGTTTCCCATTCTCAAGTGTATTCATCCAAATCTCCTTTTTGTTGCATTTTGGTGGTTGCTGAAAAGATCTCTTCTTCCTTGACACCTTGAAACCTTTTAAAAAACGCATTTTTGAATTTCCTCCAACTTATAGCAAGTGTCGTCTTTTTCCACCACTTATACCAATTATATGCTTTGCCTTCCATTTGCATGGATGCATGCCTGATCTTTTCATCATCATTGTCAATACTATAAATCTCAAAATATTCTTCTGCTTTATTAAACCATGCCACATTGCACTTCTTGTTACCATCAAATTTAGAGAGTTTGATTTTATCTCTTCATTGATATGTAGCTATCGACGGAGTCAAGATGGGGTATTGATTTGAAAACGTCATATTGGTTTATGGATTCTAGAGTTGCCTATTTTGAAAATTCATTTTACTATTTTCTTGATTAGGCATGGAAGATTTCTTCGGAGACTCGGGTTTCTCATGTGAATTTGACAAGTTTAACAAATCTGGAGAATTGAGATGTTGAGTAGTTTCATTATTCTAGGGTATTTGATCAGGTGTAACCTTCATCTTATCACAAATACAGGTCAACAATACCATTGCTTGATCCCAAATACAAGTCAACAATACAGGTTCTTCTTGAACCCGGGCACATACATAACATTCTTCAAGGTGAGTGGAGCCCCATTCTCCCTCTGAAATGTAATCATGCCCAATCTAGTAACACTATACTTCTCGTCATCACCTATCTCAATATGCATCTACAGATATTTCTCTTCCAGGTCACTGAATAACTCTTTTTCTCTAGTCATGTGGAATGAAGCTCCACTGTCTAAGTACCGTACACTTCTTATCATTGATGACACCATGCATTCAATGAGGGAAAATTCCAATTCAAATTGACAGGCCAAAGCCTCACCCGCCACTCCTCCTGAGGACTTCTTCTTGGACTTCTTGAGTGGACAATTTTAGCAAAATGGCCCAATGCATGACAATGAAAGCACTTAACTTTCATCATGTATTTCTTCTTACCTCCATGATAAGAATATGATTTTGAATGGGAAGCTTTGCCTTTTCCATTCTTCACCTTAATATCTAAGGCACGGTTCTCTTCATCATCAGCCTTTGATGAAGAGCCATCCCTGGTGTTCCTCCTAATCTCCTTCAGCATCAAATCTGACCACAGTCGTTCCTAATCTGACAACTTCTCCTTACCATTAACAGAGTCCTGATAACTATTCCAACTCCTTGGGAGTCCTAGAAGAGTAAGACTCATTGTATCATCCTCGGCAACCGTGATTCCAACACTTCCAAGTTCATCATGACACTAAGTGAACTTGGTCAAGTATTTTGGAATCGTCTCGCCTTTCTCCATTTTGATTTTTTGAATTTTGTCCTTTACTACCAATTTTCTTTGGTCACTTTTGTTCTGATACAAGTCTGTCAATGCTTTCCACATAACATATAGAGTTTCCTTGCCATGGAGACTCAAGACAATGTGGTCTCAAACTCCCCCAAGGATTATCCACCTCACCTTCACCACACACTTCTTCCATTCAACCAAATTTTGTGCATCTAATGCTGTTGGCTTAAGAATTTATTGATCAACGAATTCCTTCAAGCCATTATCCTCTAGCACAGCCTCCATTATGTCCCTCTAGGCTATAAAATTCGAGCTTTCTTCTAAAGAATACTCAAGTCACAAACTATAGAACACCATCTACTGATCCTAAAGTATGTATTGCAAATTCGAATTTCACCTATAACCCAAAACTCAAAACTTTGAAATCTCCTCTAGTATAATGTTCTCAGCTCCGATACCATGTAGAAAATCTTGTATATTCACAATCTCATGAAATTTACTAAAACGCGGGACAAGAATCTACTTCTATTTTCAACCAGAGGAAGCCAATAGATCGATGAAAACAATAAGAACAAGAAGATAAATCAATGGCACATCACACAAGATGTATCTGGGGAAATCCACTGCTCAAAACCATGTTATCTGTATTGCATATATCTTAAATATGAGTGAAGATACAAAGATTGTTCTCACTAGAACAATTCTGCACAAGTATGCTCAACTCTCTCAGCTCACAAGCTAGCTCTTGGCCAACACTTAGCCAATTCTGCAGCTCTCCAACCCCCTAATCTCTTGCATAATCCCTGGGATGAATATCTTGTATTTAAAGGGAATTCATGCTTCCAAAATTGTGCAATCCAAACATAAGATCAATCTCTGATTTATGCATGATATTTACACTCCAGTAAATAATACCACTGATAGTACACTACCCCTACATTCTAGTCTCAATTGGGTGTTTCTCTGAACTGACATGCATGAGTTTCTCATGAGGGAATCTTCAATTAACTGGAGTAGCACTAGTGCACCAACTCAGTGTTAATCCTCTATTAGTTCCTACAAACAGTTGGAACTAATTTAACTGAACTTAATTCAGCAAATTGAGTGATCTAATTTCCAACTCAATTCAAACTCATACTAGACCCCTGAAACTTAGGGAGAACATATACATGACTACAGAAATATTTCTGAATCGAAATTCCTAAGCTAATTAACTTAATTAAACTTAATTAACTATTTACAAGTTGCTATGAGAATAGAATTTGATTTTAAGTCTCAATTTAATTCAAGGACAAATTAAGCTGGAATTGCTTGTTGCCATTTCTCAACAAGGACAAGCTTACAGTGCATAAAGAGTGCTCAACTAACTCATCCAAATTTTTGTGGACTATGAATCCATCGTCAATAACTAGTGTCAAGTATTTCCTTATGTCCGTTGATCACTATAATAGGAAAATGTCATTGTACTTTTTTAGATTGAAACCTTAAGTGTTTAATGAATTTCAAAAGTTTAAAGAATTAGTAGAAAAAAGTGTAGGTGCCACATTACCACTCTTAGGTCTAACAATGGCAATGAATTAATTAAAAAAAATAAATAACTTTTGTGCTAAACATGTAATCAAAATATAGGTCACTACACCCTACACTCCACTACATAATTGAGTTGTTTAGAAATGAAACTATATTATCACATATATGGTCTTGTGTATGATGGAGAACAAGTGTGTTTCCAATAGGTTTTGGGCCAATGCAGTATTCACAATGGTGTATCTATTGAATAAATCTCCAAATATAGCAATGAAGTAGAATATCATAGAGGAAGCATGGTTTGGGAAGAGGCATAGAGTCAATTATATTAAGGTATTTGGTTCTACAACTTATGCTTGGATTCCATATAAGAATATACTCATAAATTTTACAAGTTGGTCAATGTTGACAACACTCAGTTAAGCTTTAGTAGAAATGTCGTAGTTGAGGAAAATGGACCTTTCAAACTTCTCTATAGATCAAAATCATATAACAACAACCCTTTTGGCTAAGGATTCAAGTATTAATCTTCAAACAACTCTTCCTTTAAGGGGGGGATATTATGAGCATTAGTAGTTTCTATAAGTTGATTTAGATCAATACAAGTATAAGTAGTCCAAATCATGGTGACATTTTCAATGGGGATGATCCCAATAATAGACCAAAGTGGTGACACAACACCACTAGAGATGTTTTGGTTGAGGGCACTATTTATTAGTTATATCCATGGTAACACAATTTGGTTGGAAGTCCATTAGATGGGCATGAAGAGTTCCTTCCTCAATGGAGATTTGGAGCAAGAGACCTACATGTATCAACCACAAGGGTTTCAAGTTATAGGGAATAAGCATCTTGTTTTTCGGTTAGAGAAGGCTCTATATGGCGTAAATAAGGAACCTCATGCACATTACATTAATATTGACAAGTATTTGGATGAACAAGGGTTCCAATGTAGTCCTTGATATTCCAATCTATTTATCAAAAACATTAGTAATGATATCAATATACTAGTTATTTATGTAGATGACATCAATACCATAGGTAATGAGGCAAGTGTCATTAAACAAAACAAATTTAATATGAGTAGATATTTTGACATGATTGATTTAGGCCTCCTACATTATCATCTAGGTGTAGAAGGTCATCACATTTTTTTCTCACAAAACAAAATATGTTGAAAGTTTTCTTAACAGGTTCAAACTAATAGATTAAAAAATCTCATCACATATATGGACAAAGAGTTGAAGCTTTCAGTTAAGGTTTACTTTAAAATATTTAATGAGTCAACCTACAAAAGGTTAGTGAGCATCATATCTTACATTAAATAGGCCTAATTTGAATTACATTGTGAGATTCATCTCGATATTTATGACAATGTTGAAGGTAGATCATTGGATTATAGCAAAGTGATTGATGAGATATGTGAAAATGACACTTGACTTTAGCATTTTATATAACAGAAGCAAAGATCCTAGGTAGTGTGAGTATAAAATTCAAATAGGGTGAGTTGTGTGGGTGACAAAAAATCAACTTTTGGATATGTATTTAGCCTTGGCTCAAATGTAGTTACATGCATCAACTGGAAGCAACATGCACTATCCTTTTTATTGGGAGAAGAATGGCCATAATGAAGATGCTTACTATATGTTATGGATTCAATGTACTTCCATCACAGTGTATGATGAAATAATAATAATCTGACTTGAATCATATCATATATTATTTGATCATATCATTAAATCATCTCTCTTAAAATTCAGTCGATTCTTACATGTCTCTTTTTGGGAGCTCTACATCCATTATGTGGCATAGGGGTTACGTAATGTAGAAAACTTAATAGTATGCCACCTCTACAAATGGTTTGTAATGTTATATATCTCTCCTAACCAAGGCCACTTATCATAACTTCAAGAAAATTGAGCAGTGAAAGGAGCATGAGATAGTTTGGCTCAGGGGAATTCTTTCAAATATGAAGATGCAATAGATAGAGCCAACACCGCTACTTTGTGACAATCAAGGGGTTCTCAAAATAACTAAGGAACCAACCTTACACAAACGAACCAAGCATGTTCAAATATATTGTCACTTTATCATATAGCTTATAGAGGATGGGTCTATTGAGCAACAAAATTGTCCCACAAGGCACAAAATTGTAGACATTTTCACCAAGTCTTTGGGTCCTACAAAATATGTAAAATTATGGGACAAAATTGGTCCATCTAGTAGATTGACCATCAAAGGAAGGTGTTACAGTATATATCATATTATAATAGTCAATTAGATATTAGACATAAGCATCAATAAAATCACTTCATCCTTGGGTCATTTTATGTTTTTATGTGTTGTTTAACTATAGTGTATTTCTTGGTCTATCCCACATTCATAAAGTGGATTGACTTGACTAGCTTGTAATGCTTTATAAGAAGGCCTTCATTTTCTCATTATAAACACAATCTTGGTTTTCTTTATATTCTTGTGTTATCATTATAATATTTGACAATCAAGTATAATTAAGATCAATAGTATATTTAGTATTTAGTAGAGAACATAGGATTGTAGGTGAAGGATATTGATACGAGGCTTGAGTGCATAGAAGCTAGATTCACTTCTAAACAAAGCCCTAGATGAGACAGTTGATTTCCGCTAGTCCGAATTGAAGTCGATGCCTCTCTTTCTTCTCAGATTTCTATATGATTTTGCACTTTTTTGGGTCTTTACTCTCCATATGTCTTAGGTTGGTTTGCATGCACCATAGTTTCTTCTATGTTGTCATTGGAAATTATTCCCATATTTTGATTCATGATACCATTTATTATTGAGCTAAATAACATATGTTGGCCAAGTTTCAACTAGACTAAAGATCACTAATTCTTCTATTAGTTTAATTTCCTTAATGGAAAACTCAAAATCAAAAACTTATATATATATAGCTCAAGATTTCATGTAAATAGAGTGTTACTCTAAAGTATAAATACACAATTTGAGTAGAATGTTCAAGAAAGAGAGATACAATGGAAAATATGGTTGTGATCACAATATCTTTGGTGATAATGAAATGATATTAAAATGATTAAAGATGTAACAAATTTGTTATGTTATCGCGATCAGATGATGCAACAACTACAATGATAACAAAATTATTAGTATTGGCATGACCACACAATTACCAATACTTATTCATCCCGGGAAAGACCACCTACATTACCATAATTACAATTATTATTGATCATTATCACTTTTCGACCTACAATGTACAATCCCACAACTTCCATCGCTTTCACTATTGCAGTTGACAGCACTTGTGAAACCAAATTAATCATCATTGGAGGAAGAAGGGGAGACGAAGCGGACAACTTTGTAATTAGGGGTGAACATATTGGAAGTGACATAATTGGATTCTCCTCCCATGACTGGCATGGCCACGCCCATCTTCACAGGTCTTCTGTATTTTGCTTAATGAGTAGATCTTGAAGCTCAACTGCAGATGGGTGAAGCAATCCTCGCCACCAATGATCCTGTACTTGTGGACCATAGTTACTAAGTTTGAATTCAAATTTGATCAGATAAAAAGAAAATTTGATTGCTTAAAATTCAATAGGGAAAAAATTGGGGAGTAAACATCTTATAAATACTTAAATATATTATTTTTCCAATATTTTAAAAATTTGAAATATACAATACAATATTGAAAATTTCAAAGACATCTTTTATTTTCAGATATTGGTTATTTGTTGATCCTATCAAACCAATTCTACAATGTAACAATTAACAACAACATTGATTATTCTATGTAATACAGAACTTTAAACGTTATAATATAATATTTATTCAAATTTTCAATAAAAAAGTTGATCTTACAAAAATGCATGAATTTTCCCTCATATATTTTTATTTGAATTTAGTGAATATGCCACATGTATACTTATCCTCTATACAAACCCTATTGCTAAATAGTGTATTTATGACTTCTACTAACCATCCTAAGGCATAAGTTTTTATAGAATTTTTTAACAACCTTGCTAAGAAATTAACTTCGTAAAATCTCATTGATTAAAAAATCAATGAGCTTTACCCTTGATTAAGAGGTAACCTACCATCTTATGGGTCCAAAAGGATTTTTGAAGAGTAGACTCACCATGAGAAATCTGTAATTCTGATTGGAAACCTGCTCTGTTGTCCCTATAAAAAGAATATCCAAAATCTAAGTTCATTAATGGAAATTTGTACATGATTTTAACGATTAACTATATGCAATTTTGTGGATGCGAGAGGGTTTATGAAGAGAATATGGGCCATGTAGACAACGATTGTACTCTCCTATCAACTAAATGGGCCACATGGAAAACTGTTGTGTGCTCCTATAAACTGAATGGGCCACGTGGAAAACTTATGTTCTCTCCTATAAAATAAATACATCAAACTTTAAATTAGCGAATTAATTCATGAACCAATTCAAACCGCTATATTTTCATTTTTTTTTTTACCAATTCGATTGAATTTTCTAACTATGTTGTGGACTTGAGATTCTTCTTCACTAATATGCACCACATTGGCGCTAAGTGAATCTACATCCTAACGGTCTCCATAATGATGCATTACTTCAATTTAATTATCCTCAAAATGGTCCATATCAAGATTTGGATCATCTGATCAAGGTGGATATTGGGATCTTGAACTTCTGGAGCTGTTTTGAGACCCGAAATGACATTTTTTTATAAAATGGGCATACCCATAACATTGTCTAGGTGTTTGTCATCAAATGTTGTAGTTCTCAGATAAATGTTTCTAAAGAGGTATCGTACATGTCAAATGGAATCGTATGCCAAAGTTACGACCCTGGGAAGTTGGTGTACCAACAAACCCCAATGGGGCCCACAAACTTTTGGCACTTCCTCTCATAGCGTTAGGTTTTTGTATGTTTGGGGTTTTCTCTTGTTTCTAAATAATAAAATTGCATGTGAACCTCATTGTAACAGAGTTCAAAGGCATGTAGTCACTACATTTCTTCTTAGAGATAAGTTATCATCGCCCGAGCTAGTTTATTTCTATTCTACACGTAAACAATTTTTAGTATATTGTTATTAATTAATTGAAGCTCAATTTCAATGTAGCTCTGTACTTTTGTTTAAATTTGTATTTCATTTCATTCCTGCATAAATCTGGATCCGTGGTATTAGAGCGGTTTGATTTTTCATTATTTTCCTGTGCACATCCCAAACGAGATCAGGTTGAATATCTGAGTTAGGGCTTCAACAAGTTGAACCTTTTCAAGACCAACTTCACTGACCTCGACAACCTCTTATGGTGGAAGAAAAGAAAGATGAGGGAGTAGGATGTCCTTTCAAGATATTGCTTGAATAATCCCTTGAGCGACAAATGAGTGAGATGATGGACAACTTTGCCTAGATCCTTTGGTGGATGCCTACATGTGACACGTCTTCATCTAGCAGCCACCCTAGAGGCACCACTCCCTTTAAGGTACAAGTCAACTTTGACATTCCCATATTTGAAGGCTAGATAGATGCAGACGTCATAGATAATTAGTTAAATCTTTTGGAAGGATACTTTTCAATTCATGATTTTTCCAATAGGGAAAATATTACTTTTGCACTCCTCAAAGCTTCCCTCCACGTCAAGGACTAGTGGGAAACCTACTGTGAGTAGAGGGATGAGAGTGAAGCCTCATTTTTTTTAGATGCACCCACTTGGAATTATTTGTGAGACTCCATCAAGGAACAATATTACCCTATCGAGATCTATGAGGATAAGTACATAAAATGAACCACACTATGGAAGGGAAGGGACCAAGACATGCCAAAGTTCATAAATATTTTTCATACCCTTCACACAAAGTTGGGTACCAAGGATTCTGAGTGGCATCTAGCACTAAAGTATCACAATTATTTACACAAATACATCCACGACGAGACGGAGTTCTTGGACATTTCTTCGCTTGGCACCACATATCGATAGGCTATCAAGATTGATCATAAATTTAAACAGAAGAGGCAAAAATTTAGATTTGCGAATCTGAAGCAAGGGAAAGGAATCCCCTAATCATAGAACAAAGGACAAAGCCAAGGTGGGTGACCTAGGTGTTTCCGGGAAAACTAGTGTCTTTTCGATCTGCTAGTCCTACTAAGATGGGTAGCTATCTTAGAAACAAACAATCAAAGAAATTTGCGATTCCTTTATGTATGATAGATAAGAGAGAAGCAAAGAGGACCAACCTGAATCTTTTGCTTGATTTCTCTCTCCCTTGATAGAGCTTGCCACTCCTCTCCTACTTGTCCCGCTTTAGAGAATACCTGTAGAGACAAAGTAACAAAACGCCATCAAAGCATCTCGATCTATAATATCATAACCAATGCAGAATCAAAAATACATTGAACATACAATTGCATTCACAAATAAAAAGATTCACAAATACATGATTGTATGGAGGAAAACTCAAAGAACTTTATTAATAGTAGAAATAGAAGAGAGGATTACAACTCAGCTGTCTGATCCAGCATCATCCTTCTAGCATCAAAGCCCTCTTCACCTCATGAAAAGCAAGATCACCCAACAATACAATGTTCTTTCTCAAAGAGAAACCAACAGCACTTCCTTACAAATTACAAAATTCCAGCCTCCAGATCTCTCAGATGAGGGATCCATCACACCTGGCTAGTGTAATAGCCAGTATGCATCACACCTTGACCATGGAGCAGTCAGTATGGTCTAGGTTTGGCCAGTTCTAAGTGGTTTTTCAGGTGGAACTTCTGGGAAATGACGTAATCAGTTGACCATGATCCTTTAGGGTATGAAACAACACTTTTAGGGGTTAAAGAGCCCTTGGTTTATCGACATATTTGATTGGGGTTGAAGTGCCCAAATATGTCTATAACAGTTGTCCCCTAAAGCATGAGGTCGTAAATATTTTGATGTTGGGTGAAATGCTTTATCATGAGGATCCGAGGAATTCGAATTGGAAGGTGACCTGTATAAGATACAATACAATACATCATCATCATATCAATTTTCATGATCTAGTTGAGGCGGGCATTCCCATGCTCAGCTTTATAAATTCATTTTCATGTACATAGAATAGATAATCGTCTGTAGTTGCAGACTGGTGATTCTTCATATGAAGGGTCATCATCCCTGGCTTGGATGACCATCTATGCAGCTTTTGTGTACATTTGATGTCTTTATATTCCTGAATATATCGTAACCTGGATGGATGAAACTAGATCTGGGGTCTTCAAACTCGTTCAATCTTCGCCCAATGTACAAGTTGATCCATGTGAAAAGATGTCCTGAAGTCGAACATGGAAAGACATCGCCTGATTACCAGCGAATGATGTGAGTTGTTAACGGGCGCGAGAGGAATCATCAATAATGTTAATGACCCTCAAGGTACTGTAGTACAATTCACGTGGTGTGAATATATGAGCCGATGTCGAACACCACGTAAAATCTTTCGGTCGAAGGCCATTGATGTAAACCTGTCGCCGAAAGTGAGAAACTTGCCATTGAGGCATGCAAGCTTCAAAATACTGAAAGGGTTGTTTCTAAGTCAACTTCTTGGATAATGAGTTGATGTCGACAAGAAGTGACCCGTCGTAGGAGGGCCTTAATGTATCCCACATCTACGACATGAAACAAAGCAAATGATTTTATGGAGGTGAAGATGATTTGATAATATAAGGTTCAGGAATGGCGGTCATGAAAAATGGAGAGTGAAGGTATTGCAGTGGATGAGGCATTAGCTGGGCGGTAAATTCTCTAAATGACTTCTCTTGAACATATCGGTGACATTGAGATGGATTGGTAGCGCTAACCCCAAAAGATGGATGGTGTGGAGGACCAATGGTGATATGAACAGTCAATGGAATAACCCAACCCAACTCAATCATGGTGATGGGGTGAAAGTGTCATGTTTAAGAGCGACCTGCTACCAATGATGTTCTTCAAGTTTTATTCCCTTCTTCCCCAGTCATTGCTGACCAGTACCTCTTTATTTTTATCAAGTTTGAGGAGGATAACATATGCTTGTTCTATAATTTTCCCTTCAGGAAAACCTGTCGCTATGTTTTAGCGAACCTAATGACAGTGAAACTCATTCTTGTCTAGGTGGACAAGTTTGTCGCTATTGTTTTAACGAGTTTAACAACAATGATAACTCAGTCTTTTTCATGTTTAGAGAGTTTGAAAAGGGACGAAAAGGAAACTCCAACGGTCCTTTTTCGTAGCATAATCCCTTAAGTCTGAAAAAGTATAAAATAATACGTAAGGGATGATTTTTCGATCGCTTTAGCGAGCCAAAAAAACAAGCGCTCGATATTTTTGTGGGATAATCCCCCAGGCCCAAAAATATTAAAATACAAGAGGGATGGCACTTCCCCTTTCTTTAACGAGCTAGAAAGGCCAATAGCTCGACAAACTTTTCATATTTAACAAGTCTAAAAAGAGTTTAAAAGAGACTCGTTTTTTGAGGAACGAGTGGTGTTTTCGGGTAGCAACTGGTTCCTGGTAAGTTTGGAACTTCTCAAAACATGGCGGTGTGAAGAGGGTGGCTAACAGAACCACTCGTCGCAGCTGTTCCTCAAAAGGGTAAACAATCAAGTGGAAGCGTATGTAGGTTTTAACCTCGTACAGAAATTACCTGCATACAAATTCTAAATCACATGAAAAATAAAAATGCGAGAGCATAACACATAAAACACGTATACAAAGAGATTTCCCACTGGATCCCAAAACCGGGACTACCAGCTTGATTTTTCATTATGTTCCTTTCAATGTTATAATACATATTTATACATGCCAAAGCATCCAATACCATGGACCGAAAAACCATCGCGTCCAAAACCATGGACCGAAAACCATCTCATCCAAAAACATGTGCAAAAATCATGCACAAAACCATAGATGGGTCCGCCCAACCTAACATAGGGTCCAAAACCAAAATTTTCCGGCGCACTGCCCCAGACCCTATAAAGTGGGGTTACTGGTACCCCTCAAACCCCCTGTTAACTATGTGGAAAGATATTAACACAACAAAACAATCTCCCACTTGTTGTTTTCTTTCCACAGGGGGCCACAGGAGAGCTTAATCATTTTTCTAGCCCTGAAACACCCATTGTTTCTCTACACCAAGATAACTTCTCAGAGCTAACAAATTTTTTCAATGCATTTGCAGTATTCTTCAAAGTGTCCACCTTTACCCACAACACCTTTTTGTCTTCTATCATATCCCTCACAAAGTGATACTGAACATCAATGTGCTTTGTCTTTGAATGATAAGCAGGGTTATTTGCCAAGAAAATTGCACTTTGGCTGTCACGTCTATCCTTATAGCTCCTTGTACTAACCCCATACTTGAACACAATCTCTGCAACCAAACTGCTTCCTTGTTTGCATGAGTGGCTGCCATGTATTCTACCTCTCTAGTTGATAGTGCCACTACAGATTGTTTCTTACTCATCCAATTGACTACACCTCCAAATAGGTTAAACACATACTCACTTGTAGATCTTCTTGATCCAGATCTCCAGCCCATTCTGCATCAACAAAGCCACGGATATCCAACACTCTGTCCAATCCTGGTCTTCCTTGGTAGCACAAACCATAATCACTAGTGCCACGCAAATACCTGAAAACCCGCTTCGCTGCTGTCCAGTGCTCCTTCCCTGGTTTTGACATAAACCTGCTCAATACTCCCACTGCATGTGCAATGTCTGGTCTAGTACAGACCATGGCATACATCAAGCTACCGACTGCACTTGCATATGGAACACGGGACATGTCCTCTTCCTCTTCTTGTGTCTTGGGACCCTGTTCAGCAGATAACCTCACACCTACAGGAATAGGAACCTTCACCGGTTTACTATCCTGCATATTAAACCTCTGCAATATTGTCTCGACATACTTCCTCTGGTTTAACCCGAGCTTCCTCTTTGCCCGATCTCTTTTAATTTCCATGCCCAAAATATAGTTTGCAGCACCGAGATCTTTCATGTCGAATTTGGAGGACAATTGGGTCTCAAATCCTGGATAATTTCTTTGTCATTTCCAACCAGTAACATATCATCCACATACAAGACTAGATAAATAACACGGTCACCAATTAATTTAAAGTACACATAGTGATTTTCTTTTCTTCTGGTGAAGCCAAGTCCGTATAAATGTATCAAATTTCTGATACCACATCCTTGGTGACTGTTTTAACCCATACAGAGACTTCTTTAACTTGCATACCAGTTCTTTCTTACCCTTCACCACAAAGTCTTCAGGTTGCTTCATGTAGATTTCCTCTTCCAAATCCCCGTGAAGAAATTTTGTCTTCACATCCATCTGTTCTACCTCAAAATCAAAAGCAGCAGCAACAGATAAAAGTAATCTAATAGAAGTTACCTGGCAACAGGAGAAAAAATATCACCAAAATCAATTCCCGACACCTGGGAATAACCTTTTTCTACCAACCGAGCTTTGTATTTATCCACCTTCCCTTCTGCATTTGTCTTCTTTGTGAACACCCATTTGCTGCCAATGGGTTTCCTTCCAGCCGGCAACTCCACCAGATCCCAAGCCTCATTTTTGTGCAAAGATGCCATTTCATCGACCATGGCCTCTTTCCAGAGTTTTCCATCCTCTGAATTCACTGCTTCCTTCACAGTTCTGGGATCATCATCAGTAATAGAGAAAGCAAAATTTGAACATAAAGCAGATGGACTATACCTTTCTGGTTGCCTTCTTTCTCGAACTGATCTTCTCACAGCGGAGTTTGTGGCTCTTCATCTTTTGATTCCTCCTTTGCTGTAGAGTCTGATTCTTCCTCCTTTAGCTCAAACTCTATCTTCTTAGGTTCCTTTGGTTGGACTTCATGTTTAATAACATATTTCACCTCTCTAAACACCACATCTTTGACTGTACACAACCTTCCTTGTTACTGGGTTCCAAAGCTTATATCCCTTTAAACCATCTTTATACCCAATAAAGATGCACTTTTCAGATTTACTATCCAACTTGGTTCGTTTCTCCTTTGGAACATGTACATATGCATCACATCCAAATACCCTCAGATGTGAGAGAGAGGGTTCCTTACCAGTCCATACTTCTTGTGGAGTCTTATCCTCCAACGCTGATGAAGGTGACCTGTTGACCAAGTAACATGCAGTATCCACCGCCTCTGGCCAGAATTCCTGTCCTAACCCGGCACCACTGAGCATGCTTCTTGCCCTTTCCATCAACATCTTGTTCATTCTTTCTGCGACTCCATTTTGCTGAGGTGTATATGGAGTAGTCTTCTACTGTGCTATACCACACTTCTTACAAAATTCTTCAAATTCCTTGCTACAGAATTCTCCATCATTATCTCTCCTCAACACCTTTATCTCCTTCTCTATCTGATTTTCCACCAGAGCCTTAAATTCTTTAAACCTATCAAAGACTTCAGATTTCTTCTTAAGGAAATATATCCATGTATTCCTTGAGAATTCATCTATAAATGATACATAGTACACAGACTTACCCAGTGATGGAACTTTCACAGGTCCAAACACATCACTGTGCACAAGCTCTAATATTTGTTTCATTCTCTTACCACCAGAGGGGAAACTCACCCAATTCTGCTTCCCATATACACAATTTTCACAGAAATCAAAATCTAGAGTGTTATTACTCATACCTTCTCTCATACCTTTACCATGAAGTATTCGAAGGCCCTTCTCTCCAATATGTCCAAGCCTTTGATGCCACAACATGGTCTTCTCTCTAGAGACCACTAGATTTTCTGCTTCAGGAACCATAGAACTATTGCACCCATTAACAACAGTGCTACCTTGCAGCTTGTACAGAGTTCCAATCCGAACTCCCCGCATCAATACCAATGCTCCTCAAACCATCTTGCAGGTATCCTTCTCGAACACTGTCTATACACCTGCATCATCCAACTTGCTTACAGAAATCAGATTCCTGGCCAATGCAGGAATATGCAGAACACTCGGAAGGGTTCTAACCCTTCCACCTTGCAACTTCAACTTTACTTTTCCGCGAGCAATGATTTTAGCCTTCCTATCATCTCCTAAGAAGACATCACCACCATTGTATTTCTCATACTTGCAGAACCACTCTCTATGGGGAGTGAAGTGAAAGGATGCACCTAAGTCAATCAA
>APFE031330107.1:0-22113 GCA_000404065.3 Pinus taeda | reverse complement strand
AATACATATTTATACATGCCGAAGCATCCAATACCATGGACCAAAAAACCATCGCATCCAATACCGTGGACCAAAAACCATCGCGTCCAAAAAACATGTGCGAAAATCATGCACAAAACCATAGGTCGGTCCGCCCAACCTAACATAGGGTCCAAAACCAAAATTTTCCGGGGCACTGCCCCGGACCCCATAAAGTGGGGTTACGGGTACCCATCAAACCCCCTGTTAACTAAGTGGAAAGAATATAACACAACCCAACACTTAACATACCACACCCATAGTTGTACATCATTGGGTGGCTTCACCAAGGATGAGATATCTGAGTCAGCCAATAGTGTCGCCTTCCCTAAAACATCAAGCCCTTCATAGATGAGGTATTGTGTGATGTTGTTCCTCTCAACGTTTGTGATGTATTATTAGGACAACCATACTTATGGAAGCGACAAGATGTATATGAGTCTAGACCCCGCTCTGTGATTATTTCTTTGGGTAATACATTATACAGGTTACCTGAGGTAGACCCACCTACTGCCACCTCTTTGATCTCTGCTAAGAAATGCAGTAAGATAATCTCCCAGACTAGAAAGTTTATTTTCTTTTTGGTTCGCTCTCAAAGTAAGGGGAAGATTGTAGCCACATCCATGGCCCCCAAGAAGGGTTCCTCCACGCAACAGAAGCAGGTGGATATGGTCATGAAAGAATATAGGGACATCTTCTCCTCACCCATAGGGGTACCGTTGCACTGTCAGGTCAAGCATTCGTTCGATCTGACTCCCGGAGCACCTCTAGCCAACAGGGCAATATATCACTGCTCCATTGTGGAAAATTCCAAGTACAAGCAGCAACATGATCAACATCAGGTGCCACACAAGTTTCAAGTGGGCAATAAAGTCTAGTTGCATTTACTGAAAGAACGCCTTACAAGAGCCCATTGGAAGCTCATACCACTCCGATATGGTCTTTACACCATTACCAAGGTTGTGGGAAATAATGTTTTGGAGCACAACATTCCCCCATTCCTTGGCTTGCACCCAGTGTTCAATGTAGATTTCCTTCAGCCATACTGTCCACCATTGCTGGACACATTTGACATTGCAGAACAACTCACACCGACAGAGCTCAACCAGAGCTGCATGGAACAAGCCACAACTGATTAGATCATGGACACACAAATCAAGAACACTCAGCAATAGAGGATTTATCTATATCAAGTTGTCAAAGCAGGCCAACTCCTTCACCAAGGCAAATGGCTCACTAGGGACCAAGTTTAGCAGATGTTTCATCATCTCATGTAGGAACTCAACGCAATGGGGACCATTGCTTCCTGGGGGGGGATTGATCCAGGTGGATAATGGTGTCCACTCGCCTATTCCACTTGGATGCTCACCATTGTTTCTTTCAGTTTTTTAGTTTCCTTAATTTTAGCACAATTTACTATTTTTGGTAGTTTTTTCGGGTCCTGAACTTTGAGAGCCTTTTTGAGGCCCTAAACGACCTTTTTTTTTTGGAAAAATCGCATAGTAATTGCTTTAATAGTTGCTTTGGTTGTTGTAGTCCTCGAAGAGATCTTTCTAACAAGGTATCATACATGTCAAACAGAGATAATATGACCAAGTTACGACCCTGGGAAGTTGGTTGCCCAACTAACCAGAATGGGGCCCATAAAATCTTGGTGTTACATCTCCTCAGGTTAGGGTTTTGGTTGTTTAGGGTTTTCTCATATTGTTCAATAATAAAAAGGCCCTTGAGCCTCATTGTAACTTAGTTGAGAGGCATTTAGCCACCACATCTCTTCTCAAAGATAAGCTACCATCACCTGATCTAGTCTTATTTCCATTTTGTTCGTAATCGTATTTCAGTATTTGATATTAATGAAATGAAGTGTTATTTTATGCTGCAGTTTTGTATTTATGGTTATATCTGTAATTTGTTGCGTTCATGTTTAAGTCCAAATCAAGCATATTAATAGTAGATATCAATATTGGTTGGGGTCGTGTAGCTAGAGTATGTTCTGATGGATGAACAAGTAAATGATGTGTTGATCTCTCCCTAAGAAGTTTGAATATTTGACAAACACATTTGGATTGATGGACATCTCTGAAATGGTTAAGAGGGAGATATGAGTACCTTAGGTTGTGTGCCCATATGATGGTACTTGGGGGGACATCTTGGTCTAGTTGGTATTGAGATCTTAGTTATAGTTTGGCTTTGATGATGTCTAGATCCCTGTGTGGGAGGGTATTTTGGTCTTGGTGATATGGAGAACTCGTTTTTAGGGTTATATCTTGACCTAGATGATGCCTATATCCTTGTGAGGTTTGGTGTATTGGCATGGAGGCCTAGATGGTACCCATATCTAGTTGGATTGATACCAGGGTTGTAGCCTGATGGTACCTGTTACTGCTTAAACTAGCACGAGGCATAAAAGGGATTCCTAAAGGGAAACTGCTAGTTCAAAGGGCAACGATGGAGGCTTAGCCCACTGTCACCTCAGCTAAGACTCCCTACTCTTTATGGACTTTCACCAATGGGAGGAGACCCGGTATATAGAAGGTCACTTATGAAGGATGAATCAACCAATGGATATGAAGTGACCCTTATAATCCTTTTCCTAGAAGGGGTTTTAAGAATAGAGCTTTCTTGCTTATCAAGCAAGGTACGAAGATTTATAAGAGAAGGAGATGAGGACTTGAGGGTTAGGTTTAGAGGAATATGCCTTATGAAGGAGTTTCACAGTCCTAAAATCCTTATTGAACTTAACTTCTTGTATGGTTCTTGAAGATTTGATTTTTCAAAGGTGCGGGACCACACGGGACCAAGTGGACCCAACCTAGATTAAGGGGAAAGAATTTAGCAACCAATGATGTTCTTAATCCAGACAAGGAGGGGGAAAGGATCAAAGCAAGAATTTTCACTTAAAGGTGTAAAATTGAACCTATGAGGCACTAGCCTTGGGGATTCCAGGAGAAAGTTTGATCTCAGATCTAGGGCTTAGGTTATCTGACAACTCTTCTGTTAGAATGACTTCAAAATTGGAGGAGGCCTCGAGGACACACCAACGCATGAGAGGCTAGGAGATCGAACTTTTTGGAGGCCTACTTTGTCAGGAAAGTGATGCCCTAGGTGACCCAACTTCGCTAGACCTAGAAGAAGGTGAAAAATAGTTAATTTTTGAGTGATCACCTCTTGGTAGATCAATGCCTTAGTCTTGGGAGAAAGGAGTCTAGGATAAATATGAATGAGGACCTTATTTCTTGGTCAAGGAGGCCTTAAGGCTACTTCACTTATCTTATAGGGCAAGGGAAAGCAACCTTACATCTTTATAATTTGACTTGGAAAAGGTGTTGGCTTATCAAGATGAATCCATTGATGGAATTATCCCTAGGAAATTTCATTCAAAATTACATAGCCCATGCATTGAGAGATGCTATATAGAGACAAAATTCCACAATTTAAGCAGTAAATGCACGCAACAATTAGCCCTAAAAATAGTGAAATTCCCAATCCAGTGTATATGACAAAGTAAGATAAAAATAACATTAAAAGCATGTACTTACATGTAATATAACATATCCAACCATCAACAATTTGACAATAGAGAAGCTCCAAGATAAGATAAACCAAATCCAAACATCAAAAATTCATCCATGGTCCAATTCATCCTCTAAGAAAAAGTGTGAAATTCTCAAGAGAGAGAAGAGATCCAATCCAAAGTGATGATGAGAAAATGAACTAATCTCACTTGTATTTATACACTTATGAGGAGTTTGAATTAGTCTCTTAGGCCTACATAAGCCCCAAAAATAAAATAATGAGCTAATAACCTAACTTTTGGTGACAACCCCACGAAACTAGCTCACAAATGAAATAATAAGCCTCTTAAGAGGTCAAATGATAGATAATACATGTCATAGGTCCCTCCAAGAGGCCTAATGAGGTCAGTAGGTGCCATAATGAAGAATAATACCCTCAAAAGTGATGGACAAGGGGTTGACCTCTTGTTCTCCAAACAATAAACTTGTCATGCTCCTAGTGGGTGTGGGGGGGAATGATAACCTCATGAGTCGAAGATGCTTGTCGATAATTTGTAAAGGCTCTAATGATGGTGTAGGTGATGCCACATCATCCTACAAATTTTGGGTCAGCTGTCAAGTGTGTGGTACATCTGTGGGGTTAGCTGGGCAAAGGTGAACTAGGTGCATCTTCTTTGTCCAATAGGTGAATCTCGAGCAATCCTTGAACATCCTCGGGGATCCATGGAGTGTTTTCTACTGCTGTGGAGGCCCATGGTTCTCAACACACACCCTACATGTGGTAATGTAGCCCTTTGGAGGGTTAGGACCCCGTATAGGGAGACCAAACCCAAGATGGAGACCATCTGCAATCCTGCTTAAGATCCAATGTGTCCCATAGCCTTCAAGTACAACAAGTCATTAGAGAAATTGAGTAAAGAGATTACAACCATGAAACACAGGTGGGGATTTCATAATGCCCCACCCTTCCATAATGGGTTTTCGCATGTGCTAATGTATCAAAACTCCAAATGGGTTAACCAAATATCATATTAGGTGGGTTCTACTTCTAAAGGGTATAATATGTTCAAGGTACATTCTTTAAAAGGTGGTGGTATATGATAGAGAGGTGAATGATGTAGGGGATGAGAAGGGGCAACCTTATGCCACATGCTAGGGTATAAGGGTAGCTAATAAAAGGGAAGCCCACACTTGGGCATATAATGTATAAGAGGGAGAAATCGTGGTACATGAGGTGCCTCGACCTTGATTTTTCCACCCTTCTTTACATGCATTTTGTATTTTCATGGTTTTTTTTTTTTAATTAAATACTCGAGGCTCAAGGGGTAAGAGCATGATGTGTGAGATATAACAGTGGACACCCCCTTTTAAGGTAAGGAGGTTCATTGCCCACCAGGGGTTGGGACAATCATGGGTTCCTATATGATGAAGGAGGTTCATAGAGCCTGTAGGAACCAGGTTGATGACCATGATGATGGAGTAGAGTTGATGAATTGGCTTTTTCTCATGTGTTAAATGTGTTTTTCCGAGGCATCTTTTGCATTTTGTGATACATGTTCCTGTTGAATGTGGCCAATTATAATTTTTCTTTTCTTTTTAGCTGCATCAACCTCTGGGGTATCATTCCAGACCTCACCCAAGGTGTGGGCAAGGGAAAGGGAAAAATTAGCCTTGTGTGGACACATTGTAGGAATATGGACCCAGGAGGGAGAAATGATGAATGGGGTAATAATGACTGGAAAGGGGGTAATATATGATGAATGGGGTAATAATGAATGACACAAAAATTAGGAGTTCTTAACACTTTTGCCACCCGTGCTCTTAGGATTTCTGATGAGAATCACTTAGAAGAAGAAAAATCTCATATGTTGAATGTTTTTTGGAAATAATGGCTATAGCAGACAACAAGGCATCTTGGCTTTTCAAAGAGCCAATAAAGAATCTCGAGTCAAGCAAACTCGTGATGATCAAATTTCTAAGGTATTGCTTCCCTTTATCCATGGAACCATGGATAAGATTGGTCATATTCTTAATCAGAATAAAGTTGCTGCTACTTTCAAGCTCTTTAATACCATTAGGAATTCTCTTATATCTGTTAAGGACCTGATTAACCCTAAGAACATGAAAGGGGTCTACTTAATTCCTTGCTCATGTGGGATCCCTTACATTGGTGAAACTAGTCACTCCATTAACCAAAGAATCTAAGAACAACATACATTAGACATAATCAATCACATTCCTCTGCTTTAGCTGAACATGCGGTGAAATCTAAACATCATGCCTCCATAGAGGATTCCTAGGTCATAGCTAGGGTTGACTATTTCCATCATAGGAAGCTAAGAGAATCCATTGAGATTGAGAAGCATGCGATCAATCTCAATCGGGATGATGGCTGGAAATTAAGCAGGGGCTGGATTCTTGCTCTCTCCTCTTGATTCCCTTGGATTCCTCTTGATGTCTTATCTTTATTTTCTTGTTCCTATCTCTTTATTCTTTCTCTATTCCCATCTTTCCCTTTTTCGTTAATCTTCATAATAATTCATTTTATTTATTTTTAACTAATTTCATAACATATATCTATCCTCTTTTATATCAATTTTTAATCTTTTTCAATTAATTTTATTACATTATCTCTTTGATATTAAAAATAAATCATAGATTAATAATAAATGTTAATCTATTTGATTAAATGAAAAATAAATAATAAATTATTATTTATTTTCATTTTAATTTTAGGCCTTCTCTATTCTTTCCTTTTTCGTTAATAATTCATTTTAATTATATTTTTTCGTTTTATTGTTCTAATCAACATTGATTATTCTTATTATTATTTGCAAAGCTATTTGGAAGCATGCTAGAAAACAAAATTAGCAAGTGGGCAGAAGAAAGAGATAAACGTGCTAAAGGGCAAGCGAGTTTTAGACCTAAACATTCCACAGTTGATCATTGTATAACTTTAAGGCACATCATTGAAAAAGTTTGGGAGAATAATGAAGAAGTCTTTTGTTGCTTTGTTGATTTTAGAAAAGCGTTTGACTTGGTTCCTAGGGATAAGCTTTGGCACAAAATGGAGGAACTTGGGGTTCATAAACATTTGAGAGCAGTTGTGCATAGGCTGTATGAAGAGGTGAAAGTCAAAATTAGAACTTCAGCAAACATTTTTGAAAGTTTCAGAAGCGATATCGGGGTTAAGCAAGGTTGCTCACTGTCTCCTACCCTTTTTGGTTTATATATCGACAAGCTTGAGGAGTGGTTAAATTCACAAGGGGGTGATGGTATCTATTTGGGCAAGTTTGTTATAAGACTTCTTTTGTATGCAAATGACCTTATTCTGCTTACTAAATTGGCTCTTGGTTTGCAAGAGCACTTATTATCCCTGGAGCATTTTCGGAGAAGTGTGGGGATACAAGTCAATATCAGTGAAACAAAAGTAGTGGTTTTCTCTAAGAAAAGAAAACATAACTAACATAAGTTCTACTTCGAAGGCAACATTATGGAAGAAGTTGCAGATTACAAATATCTTAGAATTGACTTCAACAAAAATCTAAGTTGGAATGGTTGTAGAAAGAAAATAACTTTGGGGAATTGGAAACCATTTTATGCTTTTCAAAATAGGTGTAGAGAGGCAGAGTTATGGGACTGGAAAACCACTCAAACCCTTTTTGGGCTTCTAGTGATTCCAATGATTCTCTATGGTTGTGAACCATGGGCCAACAGTACATCCAACATGCAATGCAGACAAATTGAGAAATTTCAGAAGCGTTTGATTACAAACAAATTCAAGATTAAAAGTGCAGTTCCTTATGCTATATTGTTAAGTGAAACATAGACTGTTCCTATCGAAGCAATTGCTATGGTGCGAGTCATAAGGTATTTAAAAAAATTGAGCAAATGGAAGAAGGTAGATGGCCTAAGGTTGTCTTTAATGACAGATTGTGCAAGAAAAAAAAATACTTGGATGCAACAAAATAACAAATGGTTTAGTAAATGGGGTATTTGTTTGAATGCGTGTCCCATAAACAACAAAGAGATAAAAATTTTTGTTATAGAAAAGTTCCAAAATCGTACTTGGGATAAGGAGTTAGGAAGAAATAAAAGGTACTATATTGAAGTGTTTAATCCCACTCACAGTCATCAACCAAAAGCATACATAGAGACCAATATCTCTTGGAGAGCCAAAATTCTTATTGCTTAGTTAAGGACTAATTCTCATCAACTTTGTTGTGAAATAGGGCATTGGAAAATGCCAAAAGAAGTGTGGGAGGAAAGAGTATGCATTTTTTGTTCTTCTGGAAAAGTGGAAATAGAAAAAACATTTCATTTTAGAATGTGAGGCCTTCAAAGACAACAGGGAAAATTATGCAAATACGCTGGCAACTAGCTCATGGGATAATCTATTTAGCGAGGGGTTTGTCCAGAAGCTGGGAGCATTTATTTTGAAGCTTCACAGAAAAAAGGCCGAATACATCAAGTAGATGAAGAAGCAATTTGTCCCATAGGCTATCTTTAACCTCGTAGACATTAAAATAGTTTCTTTCTTTCTTTCTATATCTATCCTCCCTTCTATCATTTTTTTTTTTTCAATTAATTTTATTATCTCATTCATATTGAAAATAAATCATAAATTAGTAAATAAACATTGTTTTATTCCATTAAAATGAAAATAAATAAATTAATATTTTATCCATTAACTAATTCCTAATTCATAATAACTTTCTCACAATGGCTAATTCTGGCCAGGATGCATCTCTGCCATTTAAACAATTGAGAAGATTGGTTTTATCACTGTCGTTTTGTGGATAAACCACATTAGTTGGTTTGAAACTTCTACTAAAATTCAATAATGTGATTAATCCGATAGACATTCTCTTTATCAATATGAATCACAAAAGTCTTAAATCTAACATTTAAATAGTTATTTAACATTGTTTAGATAATTTTCGGCCAAATCACATAAATACTAATTTTTGGATGTGTTTGGAACCAACCAATGTGGTTCATCGTCATGACAAGTTGACGATGAACCACACACGCCTCGAAAAATTTGTAATTATGTGATTTCCCTGAAAATTATCTAAACAATGTTATGGATCGCAGAAGTCTAAATTCCTTAGTTATTTAATATATTTAAATAATTGGCAATCTAAAAAAATTCTTTTTATCCCATATGATTTTTTATTAAAAATTCTTTTAAAAAAATGTTATTAATTATTATAATTATTAAAAACTATAAAATATAGAAAAGATTCAAATTGGTCACCTCTACTGTAATCTTTAAATACGATTCGTGTAGTATTAATTTAAATATAATTATAGATAAATATCACATTTAAAAACGATCTAAAATATTCGTGCTAGTATTAATTTAAATAATAATTTATATATAAATATCACATTTAAAAAAGGAGCTAAAATACTTAATTAACTTGTACAAAAATTCAGAGTAATAGTGACTTTTTTACACATGATTATCTCAATGCCAGCGAAAAATACTCAACTCACACGATAAAAAGCAGAGAAAACCTCCCGAGGAAGTTTTCTTCATCGCCGTGATTCCAAAGGCGGTTTGCTTTAGGGGAGTCCATTTGTAAATTCAAATATCATAAGATTCCCATATACAATATTTTCCATTGAGGATTTAAAAAAAATCATATAACTCGATGAAATCGATCGATTTGTTTTAATTCGGGAGAATCTTCGAATTCCCCCACCCACCCTTTTGGGCGAAGAAGAAGAGAAGCAACTCACAAGGACCCCTTCTTCTGGCCCTGTCACAGGTATGAGTTTTTGACCTTTGTAATTTGGTGTGTAAACCCCACATTCATATCAATTGTAGCTTGGCAGGTTTGATTACTGTACCCTTCTTGAAACTTGCAGTATTGAGGCTGTTTGGTTGCCTTTTGTTCCCATACTTGTATAGGCTTTATCTGTGCTATTCAGCTATCACTGCGGGAAAAAAGGATATTGATCCTCAGATCCCAAAGCGTTTCTTCATTCATATCGAGCATTTGGTTATATTGGGTATTATTCTCTGATACATCATCACCATCACCAGATTAGGTCATCGGTTAGGTATTGGCTACTGTGTGATATCAAGGATGCCGCCCCCTGTGACAGGACAGAGCACCCATTCATCGGTCCAATTCCTGAACAACGTGCTCTCGCAGAGGGGCCCTTCGGCGCTGCCCTACGATGAGGAGGTGAAATGGCTGATAAGGCAGCATCTGGTGTCTGTGATTCAGGAATACCCCAGCCTCCAGGCCAAGACTGCAATCTTCAATCATAATGATGGGCGAACGGTGAATTTACTGCAGGCCGAGGGAACAGTGCCCATGTATTACCAGGAGGTCATGTATAACATACCTGTCATAATCTGGCTGTTGGAGTCCTATCCCAGGCAGGCTCCCTGTGTCTATGTGACACCAACAAGGGATATGATAATAAAGAGGGGTCACCCACATGTCAATGCATCAGGTATGGTCTCAATTCCTTATCTGCAAACATGGGTTTTTCCTAGCTCTAATCTTGTGGACTTAGTTAGGAATTTGAGTCAGTTATTCGGTCAGGATCCTCCTTTGTATACGAAACATAGTGCACCACAGCCTAGGCCATCGCCTACTCCTAGTCATACACAGTCGGCGCAAATGAACCACAGTCATGGTGCCCATATAGCCTCTTCTTCGTCCCCTCTTGGTCATAATCCGAATGCCCATGGTGCCCTTGTTCGACCTCCTGGGCCTCCTAGGGGCTATGCTTATAACCGCCTGCCGCCATCTCCGCAGAGGCTCTCCAACGCAGATGACCCATCGGAGGTTTTCAGGAGGAATGCAATCAATAGATTGGTAGAATCGCTGCACACCGACATGATTGAGTTGAGGAAGGCGACGGAGGTGGAGATGGATGGGTTATTTAACACTCAGGCAGAGTTGAGGCAGAGGGAGGAGCAGCTTGAAAAAGGCTTGAGGGAGATGCAGGACGAGAAAGAGGGGTTAGAGCAGCAATTGCAGCTTATTCTTACCAACACTGATGTACTGGATTCATGGTTGCGGAATAACGAGGATAAGATTAAGACCAATGTCGATATCGACGATGTGTTCGAGCCGTGTGATGCTTTGTCCAGGCAAATGCTTGAGTGCACTGCTACAGATCTGGCAATTGAGGACATTTTGTATTCCTTGGATAAGGCTGCTCAGGAGGGTAGTATTCCTGTTGATTCATATTTGAAGAATGTGAGAACCCTCTCCCGGGAGCAGTTTTTCCACCGTGCAACGGCTGCAAAAGTCAGGGCTGCACAGATGCAGTCCCAGGTCGCTAGCATGGCAGCCAGAGCCTCTCCCTATGTTTCATGATTTGAAAGACGAAACCTAAGCAACATTGTGGGATACGGATGAAGACCTTGTTGCTTAGGGGTAAGTATCACAATTTACTTTTTATGTTTTCATAACAACTATAAATGAAAATGGACATGCCATATAACATTGTAGCTTAAAGTGAATGCATGACTCGGTGCCTTTACATGTATCACATATTGTCTGAGGGGAAAGAGAGGATGATGATGAAACAGTGCCCAGGGAGTGGGCAGAGAGCTTGTGGCACTGCTCAGTTATGTTTCAAGTAAAGCTTTTGGTTGGGCATATTCTCCGGTGTTTTTCTTGTATGATGGTTGCAACTTTCGTTCTTCATTGAAAGTAGGCTTAGCCTGGAAGCCTTAAATCTATATTTTCTATTATAACCATTGGATTGCTGACAGGTAGATAAGATTTCTTTTGTAATTTACCATTTCGTGATCTATATTCTGAATCAAGATGACTTTTTATTTTTTCAGCACCAAGTTCAATAATGCACATGCTGCTTTTAATAAATTGTTAATTCCAGCGTCCTTTTCAGAAATTTGTTAATTATGTTTGTATGGGCATATTTGATTTTTCGTGGTTTTTTTAATCATTCCTTCAATGTGTCATGTATAACTTTTTACCCCTTTTTCAAATGAACAATGAAAACTATACATCATCATAAAGATTATTGAGAGGAGGGGCAGTGTTCAGCCAATTGAAAAGGATGAAATTGAGAAAGGAGGTTGTGACCAACCTTATGCTAATGATTTAGCTGATGTTCCTCCCACTGCTAACACCTTGAATGGACTTATATATATTTTATGGTAGAAATTATTGTCTAGATCTGTTAAGCTGCATAATTTTTTGGTTTCATATTAATGCAAGTGACAATAAGTAAAATAATATAGGAATATTGCACAAAATTTAGCAACCAATCCTGGTTGGCAAGCATATGTCTGAAGTTTAATTTGAGCCTTAGGCCATTCTAAGAGGTCTCTGCTTAGCATTTTGTACAGAGTCCAGACATATCTTAGATGGAAAATTGTAAGATGGTGTTGAAGTTTTTATAATATATATATATATATATATATATATTACATGGTAGAAATTATTGTCTAGATCTGCTAAGCTGCATAATTTTTTGGTTTCATATTAATGCAAGTGACAATAACTAAAAGAATATAGGAATATTGCACAAAATTTAGCAACAAATCCTGGTTGGCAATCATATGTCTGAAGTTTAATATCAGCCTTAGGCCATTCTAAGAGGTCTGTGCGTAGCATTTTGTACAGAGTCCAGACATATCTTAGATGGCAAATTGTAAGATGGTGTTGAAGTTTGTCCGGAAAGAAGGCCTTAGAGCCAATTTTTCTGACAAGAAGTAGATCTTAATCCCTTTTTCCGAATAGGTAATGGGCAGTTACAAATCAGGCAATATCACGTGGCACATGCATAATGATTCATTTGTCTTGACTAAATCCATGGTCTATGTAGTTGTGTAATGAAGTGAACAGTAAAAGCCATCTTGGAACAAGTGCTGCAAGGTTCCTCAGTTTTTATCCAATCCAGCTCCAAAATCACCTTTTAGCAATTAAACTACAAGATACGTGTTAGTAGTTGCAAACATGTTTTAAACTGTAAACTGCATTTGGAAAGATAATCACATCGACAGAATTAGATCATCCAGTGCATGTGTAAATGGACCCAAAACAAACTTCTTCGGAACAAGTTGTGCCCAAGCTCTGAAAATTACTACAGTCAGAAACAAACAAACACTGGTTTGCCAAAAGTTTGCAGCTAGGCAACAACATCAGAGGCCTAAATCAATCATGTCAAAATATTAACACTAATTATATTTTACCTCTTGAGTTGCATCTACCTCATGCCTTGTGATTATTATTTTGTTCACCTACACCAACAAGATCACTATGTCTTTGCCTGACATACAGATTTGGATTAGGATCTGTGTCACAGGGTTCGCCAAACTTGAACCTTAAGGTTTGAAGTTTGGTGAACCTCAACAGAAACTTTATTTTTGGCAAAAGTTCATCTAAATTTCAGTTTAGGTTTGCTTCTCTCTATTTGCTTCAACCGCGGGTCTCCATACAGCCATCAAATATGCCCTTTGGGTCTCTTTGACTGTTCTTGTTTTGTGGAGTCCGAACAAAATATGCATTATTGAAGAATCCAATTATTCATGTGGCCTGGTAGCAACCTGGCAGCTTCCCTCCGCCCAAACAAAGTAGTGTATTAATCGTTAAAACATATATGTCACGAGGAACACAGAGTCACTTTGTTGCCAAATGCAATTTTAGTAAGAGATAGTTAAATAAATTGTTGTCTATATTATATATTAATAATTACATATTATATATAAATTGGTGTTTATATCATATATTAGTACTTACATATTATATTATATATGAATTTGTGTTTTGGTCTACCTCAATCTGTAAGAGCATTCACCAATCTATATTAGATGTTCTCTACTTGCAACCTGATTACTTTGCAAGTTGCATCAGATACATATAAACTCTCTCTAAATCTCTATAGGGTACCACTTTTTACGACCATTTGATAGTTTCCAGCCAAAATAAGAAACCATGGGTAGAACTAATCCAATGGTAACCAACTTCAATGTAGGGGTGAATGTCTCCTCAAAGTCCACTCACTGTTATGGTGCAAATCCTTTTGCAATCAACTTTGTCTTGTAGTTATCCAGTGAACCATCAGCTTTGTATTTTGTATAATAAATCCAGTTGCAACCAATGGGCTTCTTACATGGAAGCAACTCTTCCAACACTAAATGTTGTTCTTCATGAGTGTATTAAACTCAACCTTCATGTTCCTGTTCTACTCACCCATGCCGCTTACTTCATTATCGTCCAGAGGTTCATAAGGATTTAATGCAAGAAGGAATTTAACATTCTCAACTGCTTATCTTGATTCTCTATGCACCCAACCTCATCCATAAAGTTGTGACAGTAGCATATTGGTATCCACTTCTCTATTTTAATTTCCACACAAGCCATATCTCTTGCTCCTTTTGCAAATTCAGTCCCATAATCTGGAATATCCCCATATATCTTGCTCCTGGAGCAAATTCAGTCCCATGATGTGGAATATTCCTTAGGGTAAAATGGCCCTTAGGGTTACTAATAAGCACTTGCCTCTATCTTCAATCCTCTGTATCCTTACTGCTGCAAATCTGCACCGTTCCCGACTTCCTGAGGCTGTTGCTGATACCAATCTGGCTTCCGCTGCCTCCAAACGCACTCCACTGTGTCTTGTTGCCACAGAATGGTGAACCACTGTCCAAATCTGCCTACAAAATCCCTTGCGCTGTCACAGATCAGTGCTTGGGAAGGGTCGCTGCCACAAATATAGATTTGTGAGATAAATTGCTGCTCCCTGAGTTTCTCCACAGCTGTAATTGGCGTCAGGAACTGAGCTGTTACTGGCTGTTCTGCTGATCTTGGTGCCCTGTGCTGCCACAGATAGGCCATAGATGGTCCCTTGCTGCTCCTAAACTTGCCTCAGCTAGGCCTCGGTGCCTCGGAATGGTGGCTTTTTATTAGATGATGGCTCCGCTGCCATAGGATGGCCTCAGTTAGGTCTTAATACCACAGAATGACCCTTTTTCTTGATCTGGCGACAGCTTGCTGCCCTAGAATGGTCTTTAACAGGTTCTGTGAGGGGATACACTGGCCTAGAAAATTTTTTGTGTTTGTTTGCTGCTATACAGGAACCCAGACTACCACGCGGCCTTGGATAAGAACATCAATCTACCTTGCTGACTTGGACAGAAGTCTGAGTCTGTCTAGCTGCCCTAATCCTTAGCCACTGCAACCTTAGAATGGAGGAAGGTGTCACAGAAAGTCTCCTAAAGTCAATTATCCCACAGAGATATTCTTGCTTGCCAAAAGAACCAGATATAAAGTGCCTCAGAATGCAACCTTAGAATGGAAGAAGGTGTCACAGAAAGTCTCCTAAAGTCAATTATCCCACAGAGATATTCTTGCTTGCCAAAAGAACCAGATATAAAGTGCCTCAGAAAATTATGCCAAACAGTGGAGATAAAGAGAGGGGATTGGCTAGGTTGGGATCATCACCACCGAAACGAATCGAAGGAAAAAGGGGTCTTAAACCCTCAGAGCCTTAGCTCACAAAACAGAAATTTCCAATCAACCATGATGATGATAATGATTCTCCTCTCTTATTTATAGACTTCCTTTGGGGTCTCTTCATCTTATTTTAATTCGATGGGTTACATGTTTCCCGCCACTTCGCCCAATTATGGCTTCCTTCACAAGTTTTGTCTTAGTTACCCCAATTTACCTATTGTTGCCCCAAAAGCATTGGATAATGGGTTTCTCACTTTATCATTGACTATAGCCTACGGGTTTGGATCAATTTTATCAGAACCAAACCGATGACCGAACTGGAAAATCTTGTGGACCGGGAACCGGTAAAAAAACCAGACCAAAAAACCGTAGACCAAAAACACAGAAAATATTCAAATATTAAAGAAAAACATATATATTCATGTGCACCCATATGAATCCAAACCACTTATGCACAAATAAGCAAAAGTTCTCATTTATATAGCATGTAAGGGTGCACATAACCAAAATAGAATCGGGTGCAATGCATCTCTGAAGCAAAAATACATCAACAGACAGGGTCTATATGGCCTCTAACATCCCAAAAATATCATGCCACAACAAATACCTACATATCATCAAAATCATTGCCTATATTGGGATATTCGTTATCAATATAACCCGTTAAGCATTAAAATAAGATAGAAAAAGCGTAGCATGTCAAGTCAAGATTTTGTTTTAGTGATGGGTACATTTTTAGTAGGGTAATGATCAATGTTGCACAAAGCGGGGACGACGCTGGTACGTTTTTTGGAAGTGGACCTGCGGAAGCGTCATTTCCCAAAAATCTAGGAAGCGAAGCATCTACTATATATATATTTATATTTTTTTTGCATTTATATTGAAGAATAACATCCAAAATAATAAATTAGTCGTAGAAGACATGAAAGCATGCATATTTTTACATAAATGAAGATAGACATGACATCCATTTTACATCAATGATTAATTATTCCTGCATCAACCATCTAGAATCTAGATTCCTCTTCTCTTGTTTGCCCTTTGCCTCTACTTCGATTCTCTAGAGATAGTAGTCAACATTGTCCAATTTTGATCAAATGGCCTAATTTAAGCCTTATAATATGGTAGACCAAGCTTAACATGCTTGATCAATGATTTTGACTTGAGTGAAAGGTACATTTTTGCTAAGGTCATGATGACAAAGGTGTTCAACAATCAACAACATCAACACTGGGGTACATATAGGGTTTGGTGATGTTGATTAAATGCTAATCACATGCCTTCATACATGATATAATTCAATGAAACGCCGCAATACCATTGATCTTAAAAACTGTTAAGTCTGCTGAATTTTGAATGGGATATGAAATTCTATTTTCTCCATATGAAGTCTGATGAGGTTGGAACTACTCTCAAACATTTTGAGTCATTTTGTGGTAATGTTAAAAATTTAAGTAAAAGGATGAAAATGAAGGATAAAGGAGAATGTCTCTTTAACTTCAAGAATTTAACATTACCATTAAGGAGCATCAAGGAATCATCTAAGGAGCATCAAGGGGCACCTTGGGAGTATTCAAAAAGCATAGTTCCTCACATAACAGTCAGGAATTTCCAAAAAAAGACGAAAAAGGTCTCGTCGAACCATGTGAACCGTCCACCTTCTCTCGAATCTGCTTGTGATCTCTGTTGGATACACGCTAGAACCTCAGCGGATCTGCAACCGATCCTTTCTAGGTTCACAGATCGGGGAGTTAGAATGCAAATTGGGTCCCTGCGGATCCGATTTTCAAAGAATTGCCAAAAAAAAGTGGAATCGTTGATCTGATTGGTGGTAGATCCGTATGGGACGTAGTTCTGCCTCTTGATCCTTGGGGGGTAGGATAGTTCCTGCAATTATGGTCATGAAAGAGGAGTTCGACAACCAATGCCACTAACATCAAGGTACATAGAAGGTTTGATGCTCTTGATTAAATACTAGTTCCATACCCTTGTACATGACAAAATCTAATGGAAATGTTGCATTCTCCCCAATCTTGAAATCTTGAAAAACTGTTAGGTCTGCTAGATTTTGAGTGAGATATAAAATTATACTTTCTCCATATGAAATCCAATGACTCAAACATCCTGAGTTGTTTCATGGTAATGTTACAAATTTAAGTAAAAGTGATCACTTTTACTTTAAGAATTTAATATTACCATGAATTGCATAGCAATACCAGGGCCATAGGCTTGAATATTAGGCTGTCCCATTCAAAAATTCATGTTTTTTCTTAAAAAAATTGTGTTTGGAACATCTTTGGTCGAATTGTACAGAACCAGCCGGTTCAGTACAAAATCGGCTGGTTTGGCACAAAACCAACGGGTTCAGTGAAAAATGGCTGCTTCGGTACTGAACCGGCCATTTTCTGGTTCCAAACCTAGAACCGAACTGGTTTGGCCCCCAAACCCATCTAATTGACTTGTTCCACTAGTTCCGGTATGGTTTTGATAACACTGGGTTGGGATAGGCTACTTTGTGTACTCCCTTGAGCAATTGCAACATTATAGTAGGGATTTCGTGGTAATGTTAAAAATTTAAGTAAAATGATAAAAGTGAAAGATAAAGGAGAATGTCTCTTTTACTTTAAGAATTTAACATTACCATTAAGGAGCATTTAGGAATCGTCTAGGAAGTATCAAGGGGCACCTTGGGAATATTCAAAAAGCATAGTTCCTCACATAATAGTCAGGAATTTCCAAAAAAAAGGACGAAAAAGGCCCTACCGAACCATGTGAACCGTCCACCTTCTTTTGGATCCACTCGCGGTCTCCGGTGGATACACGCCAGAACCTTCGTGGATCTGCAGTTGATCCTTTCCAGGTCCACGGGTCGGGGAGTCGAAATCGCAGATTGGGTCCCCACGGATCTGATTTTCCAAGAATTGCCCAAAAAATGCGGAATCGCGGATCCGATCGGTGGCAGATCCGCATGGGACGCAGTTCCGCCTCTTGATCCTTGGGGGGAGGATAGTTCCTGCAATTATGGTCATGATAGACGAGTTAGACAACCAATGCCACTAACATCAAGGTACATAGAAGGTTTGGTGCTCTTGATTAAATACTAGTTCTACACCCTCGTACATGACAAAATCTAATGGAAACGCTGCTTGAAAAACTTGTTGAGTGTGGAGCATGATTGTTCAGAGGTTTTTGTTTCAACCGGATGTATACCCCAGGAAGTTTGTACACCCCTCCGCGCGGGGGGGGGGGTGCGGGGGGACTTGGGTCCGGGGGGTCGACTCCCCCCGGTTGGGAGGTCCGGGGGGCCGACTCCCCCCGGTTGGGAGGTCCGGGGGCAGCGATCGGGGAGTTGGAATCGCAGATTGGGTCCCCACGGTTCTGATTTTTCAAGAATCGCCCAAAAAAAGCGGAATCGCGGATCCGATCGGTGGCAGATCCGCATGGGACGCAGTTCCGCCTCTTGATCCTTGGGGGGAGGATAGTTCCTGCAATTATGGTCATGATAGAGGAGTTAGACAACCAATGCCACTAACATCAAGGTACATAGAAGGTTCGGTGCTCTTGATTAAATACTAGTTCTACACCCTCGTACATGACAAAATCTAATGGAAATGCTGCTTGAAAAACTTGTTGAGTGTGGAGCATGATTGTTCAGAGGTTTTTGTTTCAACCGGATGTATACCCTAGGAAGTTTGTACACCCCTCCACGCGGGGGTCTGGGGGGGCCACTCCCCCTGGTTGGGGGGTCCGGGGGCAGCGCCCCTGAAGCTAAAAAATAGATGTAAAATTGCCTTGTAAAAGTATAGTAATTTCTAGTCAATTTGGGCCGTTCATTAGGTGAATGATTTAACAGTAGAACTTATGTTTAGTTTAGAGTTTTTTGCCCTAGAAGGCAACCTCCCTTTTTGTATAAGGGCATTGTATTTGAGGCTGTGTATTCTCCGAGCGAGAAACAGAGAGGTGAGACTGTGAGAGAAAACAGAGGATATTACAGCGGATCTGCTGTAGGTTGTGTCTCTTCATTTTGCTGGATAATAGAAAGGAAGGACTGGCTGTTCGGGGTGGACGTAGCCCAAACTGGGAGAACCATGTATATCTGTGTCTCTTGTTTTATGTGTTTTCTGTGTTTATATTTCTACAATATTTTGTGTTCCTTTGCTCTGTAATATATAATTTTTTAACAATTGGTATCAGAGCCGAAAGTCTATTTGGCTGATAAACTTGCAGGGAAGAAGAGTTCCTCGTTCGAGTGGGAGCAATGGCGGAAGATGGTAAGTTTAGGGTCGAGAAATTTAATGACCAAAACTTTTCGCTGTGGAAGATGCAGATGGAAGATTATCTGTATCAGAAAGATCTATACCTACCATTGGGCGGAAAAGCAAAGATGCCGACGGGTATGACAAATGAAGAATGGAACCTTCTCGATAGAAAGGCACTTGGAACAGTACGATTGTGCCTCGCAGCGTCGGTCGCCTTCAACATTTCGAAGGAAACAACGACAGAGGGTTTGATTAAGGCGTTGGAGAAACTATATGAAAAACCCTTGGCCTCAAACGAAGTATTTCTTATGAAACAGTTATTTAATATGAAGATGTCAGAAGGTGGATTTGTTGCAGACCATTTAAATGATTTTAATACTGTTATAAGTCAGTTATGTTCTGTAGGGGTAAACTTTGATGATGAAGTTAGAGCTTTGTTATTCTTGTGCTCATTACCAGAAAGTTGGAGTGGTTTAGTAATGGCCATTAGTAACTCTGTTTCTGGATCTAGTACTTTAAAGTTTGATGATGTTGTTGGTGCTATCCCTAGCGAGGAAATGCGACAGAAAAGCTCAGGTGAGACATCGGGTAATGCTTTGAGTGCAGAGTCTAGGGGAAGAAAAATGGAAAGAGGAAAGAGCTCAGGATATCGTAGTAAATCAAGGAAAGGAAGATCCAAGTCCAGATCGGGGATAGTGTGCTGAAAATGCGGAAAAAAATGACACCTAAAGAAAGACTATAGATCTCGGAAGGGAAAAGAAGGAGATGCACAATAAGAAAACAATCATGAAGCAAATGTGACAGGTGAGGTGTTACAAGATGCTTTGATTATTTCTTTCGAAAATATTACTGATTCCTGGGTGGTAGATTCAGGGGCCTCATTCCATGCCACACCTGATAAGAAATACTTTCATGACTATGTTCAAAGAGATTTTGGACAAGTTCGTTTGGGTGAGGATAAACCTTGTAAAATTGTTGGAATGGGTAAGGTTCTTGTAAAACAACAGAATGGAAACCAATGGCTACTAAAGGAGGTAAGGCATGTTCCAGATCTAAAGAAAATTCTGATTTCAACAGGGCAGTTAAGCGGTGAAGGTTGTGTGACAACTTTCACAGATAAAGCTCGGAAGGTCACCAAAGGAGCCCTGGTAATAGCAAAAGGCGAAAATGTTGGTACATTGTATTTATGCAATGGTATTTCTAACTCTGTTAATGCTTTAACTTCCAAAGGAGTAGATGCAGCATTACGGCATCATAGGCTCGGATACATGAGTGAAAAGGGGATGAAAATTCTTCACTCAAGGAATTTGTTGTCGGGTTTGAAGAATGTTGATTTGGACTTCTGTGAGAATTGCATTTATGGAAAATAGAAGAGAGTCAGATTTCTTAGAGTTGGGAAAGAAAAGAAGAGCGAAAAATAGAGCTTGTGCATACAAATGTATGGGGACCTGCTCAGGTATCATCTCTTGGTGGCTCTCGTTATTATGTTACTTTTATTGATGATGCAACTAGAAAAACTTGGATTTAATTAAAAATAAATCTGATGTATTCGATACTTTCAAGAAATGGAAAGCTTTGGTTGAGATTGAGACATGAAAGAAATTGAAGTGTCTTAGATCAAACAATGAAGGTGAATATTGCAGCAAAGAGTTTGATAGGTACTGTTCAGAGCATGGAATTCACAGAGAGAAGGCAGTTCCAAGAACACCACAAGAAAATGGTGTGTCAGAAAGGACGAACAAAACAATCATGGAGCGTGCAAGGTGCACGAGATTGCATGCAGGATTGCCTTTACAGTTTTGGGCAAATGCTGTAGATACTGTTATTTATCTAATAAACAGAGGGCCTACAAGTTCCTTGGATGGTGGTGTTCCAGAGGAAGCATGGACAGGTAAAAAGGTAAATTACTTTTTTTTAAAGCCTTTTGGTTGTGAGGCATTTGTCCATATTGATAAAGAAAATAGAACAAAGCTTGAGGTAAAGTCAAAGAAATGTACTTTTATTGGATATGGTGTTAATGATTTTGATTATCGCTTATATGATTACGAAAATCACAAAATCATTAGGAGCAGAGATGTAATATTCAATGAAAAGGTCTTGTATAAGAATTAGTTGCAGGAAAAGAAATAGGAAAAAGAAAACAAGGAATACGCAGTCCTTGATGAAATCACTGAAAAAGTAAAAGGTGCATGAAAATAATAATAATCAACAACCACAACAACAACAACCACCACAACAGCAACAGGCACCCCAAACACTTGAAAGTTGGTGTTAAAAGATCTACCAGGATAAGTAGACCCCCTGAACGATACTCTCCTTCATTATATTATTTATTGTTGACTGATTCTGGTGAACTTGAATGTTATGAAGAAGCAATGCAGGTTGAAAGCAGGAAGAAGTGGGAGCTAGCCATGGAATAAGAGATGAACTCCTTAATGCATAACTAGACTTGGGACTTAGTCAAGTTGCCTACAGGTAAAACTACATTGCAGAATAAATGGGTTTATAGGCTGAAGGAAGAAGATGGAGGAAAACAAAGGTACAAAGCTAGACTTGCGGTGAAGGGGTTTGCATAGAAAAAATGTATTGATTTTGATGAAATATTTTCTCCTGTTGTTAAAATGACTTCAATCAGAACTATTCTAAGTCTAGTAGCAGTTGAAGATTTGCATTTTGAGTAGTTAAATGTAAAGACAACCTTTCTCCATGGGGATTTGGAGGAAGAGATATATATGCAGCAGCCACAAGGATATGAGGTAAAAGGGAAGGAGAACTAGTGTGCAGGTTGAAGAAGAGCTTGTATGGCTTAAAACAGGCTCTAAGGCAGTGGTATCTAAAATTTGACAAGTTTATGTCTGAACA